>JASZXT010000076.1:0-62324 GCA_035521555.1 Lecanoromycetidae sp. Uapishka_2
TAGGCCAAAATGTCCAGACACTTTGGAAACCTACTAGATTACCTATATTCTAACAAAAACCGCGTGTGGCTTTAGTCGAAGGGCCTGGTTCAGTGTCTACTGAAACGGAGATTAAAGTGCTGGTTCCCCTCATCATCATCATCATCATCGTCATCATCATCGTCATCATCCTAACCTCAACTTCTCATAGTGACCACACCGTCTATTCTGGGATTAGTCTCTCGAACGTCCTAGGCCGTAGATACTTCACCATACCTACAAGCACAATCCATGTCTGTCTTGAACAAAAGCCAGTAATTTGAAATATCTGCCTTTGCTGCATCCTTTCACTTCATTTTGCTCAATGCCGTTAGTAAGACCTAGTCTATCGAGCGAAGGGTCGAAGCTTATGACGGGGTTAGCATTGAATAGATACGGATATCGAATCTCATGTTGCGCTTTGTTGTAACGAGATACTAGAAAAGAAGAACGTTGATTATGATTTCCCGGTCACTTCCATCCCTGGCATGCTCCCGACACCACCTACGTCTTCCCAGAACTCATCAAAATCAATTCTCTGTGCCTCGAATTCCCCTCTGATCTTCTCTATAGCCTTCTTCTGCTTTTGGACTGTGAACGGTCCGGGTTGACTGGTCTCGCTTTGGACAACTTCAATCCACCGAAAGAATAGATTCTCCTTCCCCATCTTTGTCAGCTTATCTTTAATCAGCTGAAGCTTTCTTGTCCCCTCATCCTCAGTCCCATCTTCATGCTCCTTCCAGGCCTCCCACATCAGCCACCCTAAATCCTCCGAGTAGACTAACAGTGACGTTCTGAAGTCTTCCAACTTATTTTGCTCTTCATCAACCAGCGCATGAGCCTTCAGCATTCCTTGAAAGAACAGATCCCAACTTTTGTCCAACATCATATAGCTCGTCTTATTCCTCAACCACTGCCTCTCTACAGCCGGCTCCACCCTCTCCCGCCAGACCTGCCCTTCCTTCCCCTGCTCCAACCACTCCTCCTTCACCCCATCAAGAAATTCCTCACTCCCATCCTCTTTCATGAAAAGCGGAATGTCCCACCTCCTACTTCTCCTCACCACAATCTCCACGTCCCGGAATCCCACCCATCGCCTCCAACCAACGGGACTCGCCAACCCACTCTGTCCCAAGAAGAACGCCCATGGCCACATGCCCACGAATCTGAACAGGATGAGATCACCCAAGAACCTCAATGCCCTCTCCCCACCTAACCCCAGCAATGTCAGGGAGTCGGTATTTTTCACATCAATTTTTACGGGCGTGTCATAGCCTAGGATCTTCGCAGGGGTATCATAGCCTAGTAGGCTGGCGAAGATGGTCAAGTAGTAAGGAATGGCGAATTGGAGTCTGTAGAGGATGAGGATTGTAAGAAAGATGTTCAGGAGAAGTGGAACGGCAAAGATGCGTCGTTTAAAATCGCGGTCGTGTCGGTCGAGGGATGTAAGGTAGACATGATTGTGATCGAGAGTAGCGAGGAAGGCTTGAAGGGTGGGCGGAGCTGGGACGAATGGGGGTGGTATTGAGGAGGTGGGGAAGGCGGTAGAAGTACTAGGCTTTGCGGTGGGTTTGGCTGGGCGCTTGGGTTTGGGCATTGTGAAGGCTGATTGTTTTGATTCCTGCTGCCGCAGTTTGCTGAGAAAAAGCTCAAAGCCTTGAGGCTTTGACTTTGTGTGATCTGTTACAGGGATGAGCCCACGTGGAGCGCGCGCTTCGCCGCGCTAGTGCGCGGTGCTGGCAAGGCTACGTCACGAATATTGCTTCCTCGGCATCATTGGAGAATTGCTATACCAAGTTTCCTTTGTCTTTGAATATCTATGGTGTATCTAGCATTTGATTCGGTGCATACCAAATGCTCTTTTTGGTCAAGCGACGTTGATCCTGTGCATTATGGCTTCCCAGAACCAGGACATGCCGTTGTACAACCTTAGTGGCGCTCTCATCTTTAGTGCCTATGTCTTTTCTGCTCTTATCTTGACAATTAACATTACTCTCGGCCTAATCCGTAGCTACAAACGCACTTCTAATAGAAATGCTTCATCTGACAAAATTCGGGATGGAAAGTCCATACATCTCCTGATGTTCTCAGCCCTGGCAGTTCTGAGCTTCTCCACACTCTCCTATCACATGTTGAACTACCTGATTGTCTCATACCAAGCCTGGGCAACTACCCACGAGATCAGAGTGCCTGCCCGAGTCACAGGCCAAGACAGTATTCTTGGATCTGAGAGTCGGACTTCACTTGAAATATGGCAATGGCTCACATCATCGACTCTTTTCCGAGACTTTGCAGAGACAATCTGCGGCAACAGTGCCCGCTTCTGGTGGACGCAACAGGCACTTTTAGCCACCATGGCATGGAGTATCTACATGAGCTTTGAATGCCGCAGACGAGATATGCGAAATATGTGGGCTTATGCTTTCATTAGCCAAATCCTCCCAGTCTCGTTCGCGCAAACCTTATTTTTCGTCGACATAATACTTCACCCAGTGTCATCGCCAGAAAAAGCCTTCTGGATACCGAACCAGCTCCTGCAGAGGAGTTTCTTAATTGCCTACTCTGTCTTGGTGTCTTTGGCTCCATACGTCGCAGGCACAGGCTCATTCGTGCCCGTAATCTTTTCGATCCGTCTTCTCATCTTCTCACCTATGGTCTTGCCAATCATCCTTCCACACAACCGTGGAGGGAGATTGATCAAAGCACGGGACGGAAATGCTGCGTATACCAGTTCACTTAAATTCCTGGGAGCCTGCTCAGCGCTCTTGTACCTCTTTCAGACAGTTGTGGCGCTCAGAGACCATAGTCTTGGCGGAGTTCTCACAGCGATCAATGATAGTCCTGCTGTGAGCGCACTTGGATACGATTATTTGCTCAGCATATTGAGCGCTGTCATTTGGCTCAGTAATGATCTGAGATGAGAGATGTGGTATATCCGGTGGGCCTCGCTGCTTCCATTCCCTATCCTCAAGGTCGGGTAAGGTTTCATCAGGACACCGAGACCACTATTGAGTCATGATAGAAATCTACTTCATGTATACATGGCGTGACTGTTAAGAAAACCATGTCCAAAGCTCGATCATTGATTTGGCTGAAAGTCTCGAAAAGTTCGATGTTGGACCCAAGACACGCGAAAATGCTCGTCGTCACGACACCACGACGACGAAACTTGACCAAACCATTCCGAAACTTGAAATCTTACGGATCTAACATCAAACCTCTGAGCCTCTACAGCAAAATAGCAAGGAATATAATAGATAAAAAGCCGCTAATGTCTTGGCGTTGAAGATTTGGGAAGTGCCAGCTGCACAACCCAATTCACCACGTTGGCAATAAGCGCAAAAATGCTGTTCATCTGCCTTCTCCACTGCCCGTTCCGCCACCTTTATCTGATTATCCTCGGCTGTAACACAAATCCCTCACGCCTCAACACCACTCGAATCCTCATGTAAACATAGCATAAGGGTGGCCCGTTCCTTCTCTCGTACGGCTCCAGCAACTGCTTCTCGCACCACCATCTACCCGACTCCTCATCACGACTTAAAGCGTCACCGTGTATGACAAACGCCAGATACTTTGATTCATTCCCCCTTACCACCATCCACAACAAAGTAAATCGCTACACAAATAGTACCCTCACGACAAAGCTAAATCGGCAACACCCACTTCCCCTCCCGCCTCCGCCTCGTAAATATCGCCTTCTCATCGAATGCCTACACGACATTATCTCACGCCTCACATACCATATCCAACCTCCACCTCACACGATATCAGCTTTACATACGACAACATGGCCACGTATCGCTTACCACGTCGTCATCTTCACATTCAGCAGGCCTATATATATTGCCCTTCCGAATCTACTACCAGAATGAGGGTGATCAATGCTGAAATCAATCGTTGATAACTTCGCTATAGAAGATGTGCTTGCTAGAAATGACGCGCATTTTGTGATTGTGGGATGGCTGTAGGGTTCGAGTCAGATTATATGGTTGCTGGTGGGAGGCTGCTCAAGGCTTTCGAGGATGCATACAGATGCATTCTCTGAAATGGTCTGGTATACTGGTGGGGGGAAGGGGAGTCTTGCGATGCGGGTATTAGTTCGGATGGTGTATGGAAGGGATGATATATGCCTCGCTTTCGTCGAAGGAGACAGAGGGTATTTCAAGGATGTTGTTGAGTTTGCGGCCGCGGATATAATGGAGGAATTAGTATAAGAGCTATGTCAGACCGAAGAGAAAGTTTGGTTGAGAAGTGTTTGCGCAGTAGACGAGCAGATAACTCAGTATGGGTAGTAATAGGAATATTCATGATTGTAGACGATGAATCTAGCTGTGGAAATCTATAGAATAATGCCTCCAAAAGTAGACTCCGTATCGCTATGCAATGCCAGATATGAGTAACTCCATCGCTATGCAGTAAAACAGATATTATAACGTAGCCAATGGTTCAACCATTCCATGCCCTTATATGGCATTTCTTTTTCCTTGATGCGAGCAAAGTCCACTCGCTATGCAATCATCATCATCAATTTATTTTGGTGGATCAACCACCAAGTCGTGAGACCAGCCCATCACAAAGCCGAAGTCCTCGCCCTCACGGGCGCAAGCTCCCTCTTCCTATTAAGTTTATCCTCCGGCAAGGCCCAGCCTCTTCGCGTCTTCGCAGACCTCATCTCACCCTGCTGAACGGGCGCCATCCACTTATCTCTGCCCTGCATACCCGGCTGCAGGACCTTGCTCCTCGTCATCGCTGCTGGTGGACCAATGTCGACTTTCCAGCCGCATTGCCCGGCCAACGGTACGTCTCCTGTCAGCATGTGTAAATACCACAGAGCAAGACCGGCCGTTAAGCCTTCCTGTGCCCTCAACTCGATTGGCTCTGACACTTCGATAAGGCCGAAGTACGGCGTTCCCTCTTCGGTGCCCATGCGCACACATACCATTTCGATTTCGGTAATGATGAAGCCATACCGAGTGTTGTGCTCGCGCATCAGTCTCTGTGCATGTGCGAGACCAGCCAAGTATTGAACCTGTTTCGTGCCCTTTTCATGACGCATGCCAGTGTTCCAGATGTTATAGCTCTTTACAACACCTATGACACGACCTCGACCACTAAGAGTCTGGGTTATGTCATTGGCATATGAGGAAACGTAATATGGGCCATTCTCTGGAGAGTGCTCAGGGCGCATGGTAATGTGGCGAGAGTGCAACTGGGATGTTTTGATCGCAGCATTGACCCTGGCAGCGTAACATCTGGTGATGATGTCTTGCAACGCGCGCTCGTTGGAAGGTCGAAGGGCGGCGTGACTTAGAGGTATGTACGGGAGGGCAGCTGCCTCAACCGGGATGTTCAGGAGGCCGTTGAACCCTGGGATCTGAGTGATGGTATCAAGATCAAAATCTTCCCAGACTCGCAAGTTTCGAATATCCCACCAGCAGTGAGCATTGACACCTGTGCCGGTCGAGACATGCTCCACTGGACGTATCGCTTGGTTCTTCTCACTTAGGTAGTCAATGATCGTGGTTGTCGGACCGCCTGAGGCGACAAGCTCTGGAGTGAGCTCACGATAGGTGGCTGGGGCTGGGAGATAGATTTCATTCGGGACGAACTCCTCCAAACCGGGCAATACAGCAGGGGTGTATTTGGGAGACCGAGTGGTATAGACTGGGAGAGTTCGGTAAGTTGGGTTGCCATACTTGCGCAGAGTGGTAGCGTCGATGCCCATGGAAGCAGATCTGCCATGACCGGATGATCCACGCCCGTAAGAAGAGTAAATGGGCGCATTCGTTGCCGAATCGTAAGCCCAAGTCTCCACGCTTGAAGTAGCTGAAATCGGTGTGATGATGTTTGAACAATCCGGTGGGCTGGTCGTGCTTCGTTGGTAACCTGGTCTGGATGATGAACGTGCATACTCTGGTGGATTACACTGGCTTGACAGAGCTCGGCGATGCGTCTTCTTGAGCTGAATCTCGGGCTCGAAACCTTGATCCTGAGGCCGGACCTTGGGGATCAGCGTGGGTCCATGTTGCTGAATGGGCGATGGTGTGGTCTCGTGGGTATACGATGATCCAGGTGAAGACCAGAGAGATGACCCAGACGTATTACGGCTATGGCCATTGCTGTGGGCAGGAGATGGATAACCAGTATCCGGGGTAGCGGGACGGTAAGTGTAAGGTGCGAGAGACATGGCTACCAGACTATCAGAATGATGTTAGAATTGTCCCCCTTAACACCCAAGGGTTACAAGACTTACGCTGTATGTGATAGAGGTTGGCAATGCTTGTGCTGTAAATTATTAGTGGAGGCCAGCTCCTATGTCTAGTCTATAATGGACAAGTGAGAAAGGATGAAGGAAGCACAAAGGAGATTCGTTGAGAGGAAGCCAGAGGCGTTTCGGCGAAGACTTCGTGATTAATAGAGAGAGAGAATCGAGAGGACATGAGAGCGATACTTATCCTCGACGAACGCTCCCCATAGTCCCACCGGAGATGAAACGCATCAAAAAGCACCATACATCAAAGTCTGGTTGACACAAACCTGAAACAGTAAACAGCGATATTAGACAAGATTCTTAGGTCGAGAATCAAGTCCATTCAGGTCACGAAACATGGGAAGGTTGTACGAGCATCAGATATCGCGCGTCAACACGGAGCTTCTCGGTCTCGAGCTATTACTAGTCCGCGTCTCGCAAAGATGTCGTGCAGGAAGGCGAGGAAATTTCACCTTTGATTGTACTACACCAGAAGTGGCAATGGGGGGGATTCAAAAGGTATTCACTATGGAGCGGAAGTATCACCTGCCCAAGTCTTGAATAGCCAGGCGCCGGACAGGTATAGATAGAAACAGGCCTTGAAGCAGGTCTCTACTACGGTGGTAGAGGCCATCGAGTCGTGTGAGGTTCGTGGGAGGTTGGCGCCAGATGCCGAAAGATGGATGGTCGTTGATCTTGACTTCGGGCGCGTAGCTAGATTTGATGCAAAGCTACGCGTTGATTGGTTGGTGGTTATGCACGCTAAGCCTGGTGAAGATCTTCCACAGCGCCAAGATATGGAGAGTCATACATAATTCACGAGCATGATTGGTTATTACAAAGAAGCCCAGGATAGTATACAGAAGCAAGATGAAACCATCTTGAAGCTATGTTTCGGATTGCCACTGTAGGAAACCGTCCAATTCCAGAAGCTTTGTACTTTTACCTGTCCTGTCTTGGCTTGTATGAACAAAGAAATCTTTGGCCAATGTTACCGCCCACAGTGCTCTGTAGGACCTGCATTCTCTGGTGGGGTTTCAAATCTTGTCAGTCCTTGAGGAGGAATTAAGTCTTTCAGAAGGTTTCGAATCTCGTCGGCTTTGGGGGCGAGCAAAACAGCTTGAATTCTCTTAGTACTGTTGAGGCGCGGTTACATGCAATCGTAGACAGAAAGCTGATAAAATGCAGGCTCTTTCTAAGAGGTGGGATGGCCTTTGTACCAGATTTTGATTGAGTTGCACTGCTCGCAAGGAAATAAGTATTGTTTACAGTCGTGGCTTGTAATAACGATAAAAGCTTAGAGACACAAGGCTGAGGCTGTCTCTCAGTGCATTTCATCATGGAATGTGCACTTGTGCTGCGTTCGTTTCATGAACTTGTTACTAGCTAGATACAAGGATGACAAAGCGGTATCAAACATTTGACGCTTGCCAACAATATGGTCGCAGACCTGACCTAACCCTTGATATATCCTCCGTCCATCATGCTTTCATTGATGAAGTCCCACCCAACGCCTTTCCAGATTAGTGCCGCCATCCCCCACTTATTCATCCATTTCATCATGTTTGAGGTCGTCTTCCGTTGCGCCCTCATCAAGTTCAGCTTTAACTTCTTGATCGACGAAACCTTCATAATTCTCAAGATTTTGCTGCACGTGCACTTTGAATTTGATGACATCGTTGAGGATCTTCTCAATCTCCGTGTGCAGCTCCTCGCGCAGGGAGTTGGCGCGGAGAGTCAGCTGCTCGAATCTATTGTACGGATCAGCTTGCTGTCTAAGATACCCTTACAGTGTGAAGAATGAGTGGGGATACACACTCGATATTAGTGTTCATCTCACGCTGTTCCATAAGCTGCACGCTTTCATCTAAGCCAGCGCGCATCTTTGCAAGCTCCTTTTCCATTTTCTCGATTTGAGCATCCGAAGCGACCTTTTGAGTCGACGTGACCTAACATCAACATTAGTAACTTTCCCGCCCAGAAATTCATATGATGCATGCCTCTTTGGTTTTTTCGAACTCTTCTTCGGCGGCTCTGACACGATGCTCGAGCGCCTCGACCTCGCTGCGCTTATCGTCGATAGCCTCCCTAATAGAGTCAAGTAGCTCATGATTCTTCATATCTGCATCGACAGCTTGCGTTCTTCGCTCGTTAATCTCCTTTCGTAGGCCAATAAGCTGGCTCTTTACGTGCCCGCGAAGGTCAAGATTGAGAATATGAGGTGGATGATAGCCAGTCGACGGGTCAGCAAGCAAGCGATCATTGCTGGCTCCTCGCTGAGACGATCCGAGCTGAGAAGTGGAGAAGTTGGGTGTGGCATCGATATTGAGCCTAAGCTCGAAATCCTGGCCTTTGGCGTTCACTGCTGTGGGAGGGACGAGGGCAATCTGATAGCACAAGGAATTATATTTGTCAATTACTCGTTCGAGCTCCTCGAGGCTGCGATTAGCATCAACCTCTTTCTCGGCAGCTTTCCGCTTAACGTCCTCGAGCTTGGCGGTAGTATTTTCTATGCCCTTCTGTAAACGTTCGCGCTCGGTATTCATGCGATCGATGTCTTGGATCGTGATACCCTGACTGTCGACAGAATATTGAAGATTGGCCCTCTCCTGCTCAGCTTCTCGAAGCTCGTTGTCCGTTCGCTCAATCTCCTCGAGGAGAAACTTGTTGCGCTGCTCGTATTTCTCTACTTTGCCTTCGACGTTAGTATTGTACTCCTCGAACTTTCGCTTGTCGTCTTCAAGAATCTTGAAATGCTTCTCCAATTTCGCCAGATCCGGCGCGCTTGCCTCGGCCTCTGCTATCTGTTGCTTTAGTGCCTCGTTTTCGGCTTCGAGGAGCTTCATCTCTTCAGCGTATTTCTGATTACCGCGCTCGAACTTCGCAGCCATCTCCTGAACGTGCGGCGCCAGTGACCTTTCCTCCGCCACCTCATCGTCGCCTTCACCTAATTGCAGCCATTCTTGATAGGCGCTACTCAGGAAACTGAAGATGATCCTATCGCCACTGACATCCACACCAGCTTCCGCACAAGCAACGTCGTAATCGCCATCTTTGTATTGATCCATCATCTGTGCTAGCTGCATCATCCACTGTAGCATCCCTAAGAACGACGACCAATTCTGCCCCCCGACTGCAGCCCATTGTGACTTTGAAACCTTATCTGCGAAGGGATATCGTAGTTGTTTCAGTATTGCAGGACCTTCGAAATCAATAGCCTTCATGAAGCGGTACGATGGATCTATTTTCCGATACAAAAACTGGAAGATGGCTTCAAAGTCTTTCTGTGTTGGTGAAGTCATACTCTTCTGAGGTAAGACACGCTTCATTTCCAATTCGAAGTTATTCTGGGTGAGATAGTCAAGCAAGTTCTGGCCGACTTGATTTCTGTAGGTCGAATCCCTCCATGGTCGAGGATCCCCACGTGCACTTGCGGGGGCCGGTGCCTGTGTAAAGAATGATTGATGACCCATAGGACCGGTGGAAGACGGACGAGAATACACACTACTTCTTCGCTGTAGACTCTGCGATACGCTCATCGGCGGTTGCTGGTGGGCTGGAGTCATCGCGCCTGGCGCATAACTCATCCTAGTACTTGAAGCAGCAGTACCGAATATATTCGACGTCGAACTCCGCTGGACCGTCAGAGGCCGACCAAGATCGGCAAGGTTCGTGCCAGAAGAAGAGCGCTGGAAGTTCGGTTGCTGAGGGCGGTTGGGTGCGAGTGACATGCGGGACGAAGATACTGAACGAGCATGGTGTGAAGTGTGGGGAGCTTGAGGTTCTTTCAAATTATTGATTGAGTTGGAACGCTTTAAAGCAGAGGCAGGTTGGGGTATAGCAGAGTTGTGGTTGATACCTCCGAGAGTCTAGGCAGCCGTCAGTAGAGCTCAATGACAGCAACGCCGATTTCTCTCACTTCTCTCGGTCGGCGCACACTGAAGAGACCTGTGTCTTGCGACTGCGACATTGTGATTGCGACCTCAGTCTTTGATTCTCGCGCAAATGCTTGGAGACCTGAACAGTGGAACACAAGAAGTAGCTGTTGATTTGGGTGGTAAACAAAGCTAATTTAGCGCGCCAAGCCCGGTAGATAGTTCTAGGTACTTTAGCAAGCGCGTAAATAGCGTCAGCCTTGCAAAGGACTGGTGGGCCGAGGTTCATAGGGATCCATCGAGACGATTTCGAAGTGCTGGGAGGCTGGGTACATATCTCTTTCATTTTTTAAACAGGATGTGTCATTGACGAAAGCCGAAATTGGAAGTACCATCTCAAAGATAACTATTATAAATTCCTAATATGATGCGAGAAGACCTAATATCATCGGCGGTGTCATTTCTGCAAGATCCCTCTGGTAAAGCATTTGACCTCCCACCCCAATTCGAGCAGGCTAATATGTCAGTCTACCAGTCGCTGCGTCCGCGCTCGAAAAGCGAGTGGCATTTTTACAGTCAAAGAATCTCACTCAGGAGGAAATCGACCTCGCTTTGGCAAGAGCCGAGGGTGCGCAACCGCCAAACGCCCCACAGCCTCCTCCACAAGCCCAATATGGGTATCAAGCTCAGCAAATAAGACACCCCTATGGCTATGGGCCATGGAATCAGGCTCCGCCAGAGCCTCCGCGGCGTGATTGGAGGGATTGGTTCATAATGGCCACAGTCACGTCGAGTGTTGGTTACGGCTTGTACACAGTCGCAAAGGTATGTTATCATCACTTGCGACATTCTGACACGGAATTTATCCCGATATAGCGTTATGTGTATCCATTGATAGCACCTCCTACACCTCCACAGCTCGAAGCCGACAAGGCATCCATCGATGCATCGTTCGACCGAGCATTCAACCTCATTGAACAACTATCCAAGGACACTGCAGAGCTCAAAACCTCTGAAACAGAGCGAACAGAGAGGCTAGATACCACACTGAGGGACGTTGACAGCGTCATTGAGGATTTGAAAACTGCAAACCGCAGGCAAGAAGCCGAGAATAGAATCATAGCCAATGAAGTACAAGGTCTAAAGGACCTAGTACCAAAGGCGTTGGAAGGGTGGAAAGCCAGCGGAGATGCAAAACTAGAGGATCTAAGCCAGGAGATGCAGAGTCTCAAGAGACTGCTTGAGAACAGAGTGGGCAAGACTGGGGGTAGCTTGACTCCTACTACAGGCAGAGGACATCCTGCACCTACCACCAATGGACAGCAAAGTACGGATAACAATCCCTCAGCGTCAACCAATGCAGCTTCTCCAACACCTGAGTCCAACACCGGCCCAGCGGCTCCTGCCCCAGGCGTCACTATACCAAAGCGGGAAAGAGCCATACCAGCTTGGCAAAAGGCTGCGGCTGGGAAGAGTGGTACACCGTCTCCAGCAGCAAGTGGAGAGGGAAGTGCCACGGAGGCAGGGGTATGAGTATTGGTTTACTATACCTGTGCATTGGATGGCGCTGAGGAGCATTGGATGCAAATATCTGCGGGCTTATAGCCGGCTATATTACCCTATTGAAGCTTATTTGTATATGACAAAGATCATTGTGCCACTTCGTTGCTCTATGGTTCAAAATTGAATGACACGTGGCCCTCCGCGCTTCCAAAATAAGACACCCGCAGGCCTTATACCGCCCCTTATGTCAGGCGCTTGATGGGTAACTTCTCCCTAGAAATTGCCAGAGGCGACTGCCATCTGTTGCCCAGACTTCATTGGCTATTCTCAACTACAACCTATTCTGACTGTATGCCTAAAGCACAATGTCATTTTGTCTGATTCGTCAATTTGAACTTGATCAGGAACATAAGATACAAGGAAAATCGTCGTGTGCAACAATAGCTAGGACAGAGTTGTTGGAGAGCTCATGAGATCCCGTTGACGGTGTGACCGCGAAAAGTCCTCGGATCTCGCCCTTTATGGCACCTTTTCTAGCGATATCCGGCTCCTTGGGATCTTTTCTCATTGCTTCTGCCTCTTTACCACTGGGCTTTGAAAGCTGGATCGTCGAAGCGGAAGTCATGAGCTCGATTTGTAACGTGTGGCGAGACTCTGACTGACCAGCGACCATCCAAATGAGGACGATGAGCACGAGGAATATCATGATTGTGAGCATTCTGGCACCTCGAACTTCCCTTGCTCCTGCGACGCTGCTTTCGGTAAATCATTGACATCCTCATCATCCACAGCATCTTCCACCCTAGCTTTCTTGAAGTTCGAGTTAACCGAAGCCTTCTTCAAACCCGCCCTTGCTTCGTTCAGGTCCGTATCCGCTGCTCTCTTCCTGAACCCACCGTGTCCACTAGCGGCACCCGTGCTGCGAGGCTGCGCCTCGGTACCTTTGAGAGTGCCGTGCTCTTGTACGTGATACTTCTGATCGATACTCAAGGAGGAACTGTTCAAAGCGTAGGGGTTTGTGGCACGCTTATCAAGATTTGGCGCTGCAAAAATGTTTTGGGCAGGCAAGTGTGAGTTAAAGAGGCTCGAAGCCGTAGTGGTATTGGGTCTCGATGAACCTGGAGCTTGCGATTTCGAGGTTGAGTCAAAAGTGCTGAAGATCGGCGTGGTCATTGAAAAAGGGTTGGATACTGGCGTGGCCATTGGCTTGGTGCTGGGATGCTTTGTCGTGTTCGAAGATTGTTGGCTCAAAATGGGAGCGTTCTTTGCTGCTTGTGACTGTATATGAGGATCTGTTTTGACGGGAAATAGCCTAGGGAAGAGAGAAGGAGCCGGTGTTTTCTGATGAGCCGAAGGGTTGGTATCTGGGTTTTGTGTCACGGCTTTGATGCGTGCAGAGAGCACACTATCAGCGGCTGCATGGGCTTTTATACCTTCCTCTGCAGCCTTCCGGAGCCACTGATTCTCAGCTTTCAACTTGTAGTTGTTGGTCTTGAGCATGCGACATTCAACTTCCATCTTTGCATTTTGGCTTCGCAATGCGTCAATGTCGACTTGCAATTTGGACTCCTTCCCCTTTGCTTCTTCGATCTCTAGCTGTAAGTTGACATTCTTCTCAATTTCGGTGGTGAGCTTCTTTTGTAGCAAATCGCTTTTGCGAGCTTCGCGGACGACATTCGAGTCTGAGCCTCCCATTACAGCGAAATCCCGGCTCAAGCAGGGAACAAATGGTACCCTATCTTTGCTGGAGCCCGAGGGAGGGTGCGTTATCCTAAGATCATGTTTACTCATGTCAGCATCCGTCAATCAACAGACAAGCTTGAATCCGCAGAACCTCACCTCTTAGGGACTCCAAAAGAATAATCTTGACTTCGTCAGACTGAAGTAGAGGCTACCGTGTATGCTTGTGAGACACTTGTTGTGGCTGTTGTGCCAGCTTGTAAGTCGCTGGCGTGGTGAAAATTTTGTAGAAAAATCTCACGCATAGTTTACCTCGAAGTGAGAGTAGCAATTGAGAACTATTTGTGGGCTACGCCAGACTAGCGCGTCAATGAGTGAATCCAACGCGTCGTGCTGGTGATAAAGATTTCATATTTCATCTTACAGGCTCCCAAAATGGAACAGTACTTATTGAATGAAAGAAACCAACTAAGCAAAAGGTACCGGCGTGATCGATGCACCATCCATCGACTCGGCTTGAGAATTAGCGAAATGACTTTTGCTCTATCCTTGTTCTTGCCTTACTTGTAGTAGGTTTTTAATGTTCATGACTATGATCGATCTTTGGCAGCATGACTAAGTGGAAACGCATTCTGCAGTAGCCTTGGATGCCAATGCACTCAGCGAAGCAGACTGGGTTTCATACTCATCTGGGCACACCATTGTCATGAATGCGACTCTTCTCGAACGACAATATTCCAGGAACATGTTCTTTCGCATTTGTGTGCTGCGATATATTTGAGACCCATAGTTTCCGCATTTGCCGCTCATCACAACAATTGACCTGGCAGAAAAAGGCATATGAGTCTTTCCGAGGGCGGTGAGAGCGTATCAGCAAGACTCTACTTGAGCATAAGCGGTCGATGGGGCAGATCATGGCTGTAATTAGACTACCCTTTTAAGTAATCACGTCATGAAGCTCAATATATGCCTGAAAGCTCGAAACTCCATAACATGTCAGGTCTAACCGGATTGTGGTAACGAACCCCAGGACAGCCATCAAACACGCCTCTAAGCCTTTGGATCGTCATCAGGCTCAGCTTCTGTCCCCTCTTCTTCAGCCACTTTGTAGACTCCAATCTGACGCAACCAGAGATCATGGTACTTTCCTTTAGCCTCGAGCAATACTTTGGGGGAACCCTGCTCAATGATCTCGCCACTCTTGATAACGAGAACAATGTCGGAATTTGTTATGGTAGATAGACGATGGGCTACCGTAAAAGTAGTACGGCCTCTGGTTAGTCTCTCCAGAGCGCCCTGAATTTGGGCCTCTGTCTCTGAATCCACAGCACTCGTCGCTTCGTCTAGAAGTATGATGTTGGGGTTCTGGAGAATAACCCTGGCAATGGCTATCCTTTGTAGTTCTCCGCCAGAAAGCTTGACACCACCTTCACCAACTCTAGTTGCGTAGCCTTTCGGGAATGAAAGGATCTTTTCATGCACGGCGGCGGCTTTGCATGCTTCGATGACATCTGTATCTGCAGCACCTGGGTTTGAGTAACGGACGTTTTCCATTACTGTGTCATTGAACATGGAAGGGTCTTGCGGCACGACGCCAATACTTCTCCTCAAAGTCTCCATGGTCAGATCTTTCACGTTCTGTCCGTCAATCATTACACTGCCGTTCTTTGCATCGTAGAAGCGGAAAAGCAGCTTCAAGATTGTAGACTTGCCACCACCTGTCTCCCCAACCAGAGCCACTCTCTGGCCTGGATTCGCGTGAAAACTAAAGTTTTTGATGATGTTTTTTTTGCCATCATACGAAAAGTCAACATCGCAAAAGTCAACACTGCCAGACTTATATTCGAAAGCTTGGGGACCATCCCTGATGGTCGGGATCTTTTGAAAGAGTTTAAGCAACGCTATTCGCCATTTCGCCGTCAGCATTACCATTCAAAGATGTGCCAGGAGTGATGAGAAGAGACATATTGGACGGGTATGCCACCCGGAGTATACTCTTAAAACATGTCTCGCAAACCCCGAAGGGTCCCGGAGAGGGAGATTATGAGCTAGAAAAGACTTACCTTCAGCGTCTACCAAGCTTTTGAGGACCTGGCGTTGTGCTCCCACCAAATACCATAGACTTCCAGTAAAATTGCCCCAGTAAGATATGAGCATGGCAAAGTTACCAATTGGCTGGTTGCCGTACACGATCTGGTAGATCGCCAAAAGCGCAGCGCCTGTAAGACCTAGGTCAATAATGGTCTCTTCGGTGGCGTTGAAATGGAGGAACAGCGAAAAATACGCTTTGTATGCTGCATTGGATGTTGCTGAAGATATCTTTGTTAATGCACAGCTTCATCAAAATCTCATCAAATTGAAGGACAACTAACCCACACTTGTTGAGTAGCGTTTCTTTTCATGGTTTAAGCGATTGAAGTAAGACACAGTGGCCCATCCTCCAATACCGTCATACATGACTTGGTGTTTCTTCCTCAAAAGCTTCGAGAATTTGCGTGACTTTACATTGCTTTTCCTAAGAGAATAGCTAGCAAACCCAAGATAAACAAGTGATGTAGCCGCGATATCCAAAGTCATGTAAGGTCCGAAGACATGATACCTAAGGATTGGTCAGTTTCTTCGGGATGACATCCTTAATTGGTAACCCATACAGATAAGTGATTGCCACGACTAGATCAATGAGCACTGGCACAAGATGGAAGAGGGTTTCATCGATGAGTTCCACGAGAGAACTGCCCTGATCAATAGATTGATAAAGTTCTCCTGACTTTTTCTCCGTATGAAACCCCATCGACAAGGCCATCACTTGATTATATGACGCAGTTTCTAGGGATTTTAGGGCATTCTGTTGGACTGGTAACCAGAGTCGATGGCGGAGAGGGCTTAAGACAGACCCCCGTATCCAACGATAAAGGACATATAAGAGTATCTGGTGGATAAGTTGCCTGAAAGAGCTACTGCCTGTAGGCCATTTCGCAATCAGTATTGCCATTTGCATGTGCCTCAGGAGTTATGCAACACATGTGTAGGGAGTGGATACCCCCGGAATACATCTCACGACTCACAGGAAGCCACAAGGAGGGTAAAAACGAGGTCGAAAGGACTTACCTTGTGGGCCATTGAGAGTGTCAAGGACAATACCGAATTGGCGCGGTTCCAACAAATTCAATGCATTCTTGCCCAAGATGCACAAAAGGACTCCCAAGATGTTCAGCTGTAGTGCATATTGATTTGACGGCCAAAGGAAGGGCACGAAGACGGAGTAAGAACGGGCATACCTAGCGCATCATAAGCACTCTTCACTGGATTGAAGACGATGTCTGCGGTGAACGGAGGGTCGCTTCCCCTTTACAAGGTGTGGTCGAAGGGAAACGTAGGGAAGAGGTGTCAGCTTACGTGAACCAATTACCTTTGGCTTGAACCTGCGCCTGCAATTCCATCTTCTCCTTTTTACGCTTTTTGTCGTAGTCATCATCATCATCATCGCTGTCGACGTCGTCAGTATCAGAAGGAGTCGAAGTGGCACCGTATGTCAAGTTTGTAGGGGATGTTGCCCCGTTTGTACTACGTTTGCCGTTACCGTTACCTAACAAAGAGTCGGACTCTTCGTCTATGGCGACTGTATTTGAAGTTTTGGCGAAGAGGACAGTAAGAAGTAAGATCAAAACCACAACTCGGCAAGCCCGAATGATCGCCTGCACAAAGCCGATAACGGTAGAGAGACTTCCTCGATTGAGTATCAAGATGAACAGGATGGCCTCGGTGAAAAGTGCAATAAGCCAAGACCCATAGTGAGGGTACCAAACACGACAGTCTGCTTTCAGGGAAGCTGTCAGCGTGACCCAGACAAGTATGTTGGAAAGGGCGTAGATCTGGTGATTTCTTGAGGTTAGCTACCTAGAAGATGGATTTTGGATCCGGAGATTTGACTCACATTGCCGTCCACAGAGGATTGGCCAGACTCAATAGCAAAGGAATCTGCGAGAAGCAGAGCAGCTTCAATAGTGTATGAGACCGGAACCGAAGACATAATCAAAAGGAGAGTTTTGCGAGGTACTCTACGGTCGACGCCTTTGAGGTTCTGTAAGGTCACGACACTGATGAAAGTGGCAACCAGATAGAAAAGGAGAGTTGCAGTGGGTGCTATGTAGTGCAGGGCCCGACCAGGGTCCTCTATCTGTCGATTTCCTGCCATACCAGCTACTCGAACATGGGCTTCTACCCTGGGTAACTAAGTAGAGCACGGCTGGTTGCCCGTGGCCTGGACTGCTTGATCGGCTATAAAGTATGAGTAGGTATTGGGAAAGGTAAGGAACCTGGTTTTATGTTAGAAGTGACCGAACATTCTTGAATATCAAGGAAGATGCTACACCAAACTCTAAGAAATTACACAAGACACCGAGGCACCCCAACTGTACCCTATGTTTTGCAAAGTAGTGAGACAGTGAGGCGAACAATGTGTCCCGATGCTGAACATGCTGGACAATTGGCTGGCAACAAGCTCTGAAAGTAGCAGCAACGACATCCAACAACTCATTCAATGCATAAGAAGAATTCAACGGTCAGCTCGAGGTCTGGCATCGTCTACTTCAAAAAGTAGATTTTCAGTATTTTTGCGCTGTTTCACCCAGGATGGTAATCATGAATGCATGGCTTTCGCTTTATTCTATCTCTCTTGCAGTGTTTTACTAACAAAGTACACAGGCGTTTATTTGCCATGATACTGAGAGAAGGGGAGTTGAGAAAGCCTTCCTACCCATATTCAAAGACCCAAGATCAAATCTTTGCACAGATTTTGCCATAATTGTTCCTCATGCAGCCCAGCTCTCCACGTTGGTGCCGGCGAGGGCCATGCAGAATGTAAAGAACAGTCACGAGATGGCAGATCGGGACGAGCACACATCGCTGGTCGATAATTTCAGTAGCTCATGGGTCCAAAAAAAAACAGATCAGGCGTCCAATCGTACAGTGCGGTCCCGAACGTCAAAGAGCCAGCCAAAACCCGCCCCTCTTGCTCCACTCCGAGAATTATCGTGTGAAATCGCTTCTTCCCGTCCCTTCCATGCTGTCCTTACCCTCTCTCCTCGCACATTTGTAACATCTACGGAAGGCAACATCTGACGAGGCCTAGACGTTGAACTTGCCGCCGAGTGATTAGTGCTGAACGACCCTCATGCTCTCTTCCCCGAAGAAGCATCGGGCGAGTTGCTTCGAAGTACCCAGCAACTGGCGGTCCAAAGAGCCCCTTGGGCAACGGTACAGCTGGACCCGGATGAAGCCCAAATGCTATGCTCGTTGAAGGGATAGGCGGTGCAGGGAAACGAGCGAAGGAGGCGGCCCGAAGGCGTGGCCAACGCATGAGATACGCCAGACGAACGGCGCAAAGTATGCTGTCCAAACGCATTGAACCGGCGCTGCTCTTTGGAAGTGAGCCAGCCATAACCTTTCCGCGGGCTACTGTCTTTTCAGCCCACGACCAAGGCCTACTCCAGCACAAAAGGCCAATCTCAACGATCCAAAACCATATAAAGCCACGAAATTGACCCATTCTTCCCACCTCCATGCCCTCGGGTCAAAGTATACACGCGCACCTAGGATGCTGTATGACGCATAGAGGTGCATCGAGTCACATAAGAACATCCCGAAGAGGATTCTCTTCCAGACTTTGACATCCGAAGTCGACCGCAACACGACCATTTGCATCCAAGCAAAGAGGAACAAATGGGCTGCAAGTTGATCATAGATGGGCTTCTCTAGTGGTGAGAGCGTGGTACTTGTGGCTGATGGTGATAGACTCTGGAGGAAGGTAATGGGAGTAAAGAGGGTGATTAGGACGCCGAAGAGAGCGCTCAGCGGCTCAATCCAAAGGAAACATAGACGGTAGATCAAGGGCGTCTCCATAATTAGCCAGACGAAGTCTTCTTCTAAATCAAGGTCAAATTTGACACAAATTGTAAAACAATGCAGCCATGAACCTTCAGACGAAAGGTGAAGCCTGATCATCAAGCGCGGCGTAGCCGCAACCGCAACCTATCCCTCTCACTCACCCCAACCAATCCCAAGCACAACACCTTCACTCTCTCCCTAAGCAATGGATTTCGCACCCTACCAAGATACCGACCCCTCTACCACACGCGCCCTGTCCCCTCCCCCTCCCTCAAATCGGACTCTCTCCCCTTCACGTAACGCACGCTCTCCACCCCCCAACAGACCAACCACAGACCCTTTCGGCGCATCTTCCCTCCCAGCGCCCAGTCACTTCAGCGATGAGCCTAGAAGTCATGGAGGCTTTGGGGGAGGGGATATCGAGAGTGGGAGGTTGGATGTGAATCTCTTTGAGACAAGTCTACCGTTGCGATTGGATTATGAAGCTTGTCTGGCTTATCTGTTGCTACCGCCTGCTGGAGGGGTTTTGTTGTTGTTGATGGAGCATAAGAGCGATTACGTACGGTATGTGCAGCCCACGAAGGATATCGAGCCGCCAATTGCCAGGGTTGGAGGAAGCATGGGCTGATTGGGGGATTATACAGGTTTCACGCTTGGCAGTCGAGTCTGACCTTCACCGCTATATTTATCCTACACCTGATATTCTCCTGGTCAAGTATCCTGTCGTGGATGCTGTTTGTTGTGGATCTTGGCATAATTGGTTTTCTGACTCTGCATGCATATCGAGACGGTATGGCATCCTCAGGCGCTCGTATAGGTGGCATTTGCTGACTTGGACAGCTGATGGCTTGGACCGATACGAAGTCCCTTTCTTTGGAGGCCTAGCAAGCTCTTTCGTTGATGCGGAGTGATGTGTACATTATGGGTCGGGAAGGTTGAACGGAGTTGGTTGGTTGGCAAGATACCCAGGTTAAACAGATAATCATTTGGAAACAGCTGCATGAGCTGCGAATCCTGCTATATAATGTGTGTTCTACAAGGGTATCACATTGACACATCTTAAACGCCATCGTTTCCTCTCCCACCCGTTAACGCCCTTCTCCTTTTCTGAATCCCTGCCGCTCTGTCTTCCTCAATGCCGGTCCCGATCCCCGAATCCCTCCAACCGCTCATTTCTTCCGTAATATCGTCACCTTCGTCATCTGCTTCGGCACTCAGAGGTTGGATGCCCGTCGTTCTTACAACTTCATCTTCTCTCTTGACTTTTTCATCCTCTTCCTTTTTGACAGTATCCCTTCGGCCGCTGAAATGCAGAGGCATTTGCCGTCCGAGCGTGGGGAATGTGCGCGATGTATCAGAAAGATCGTCGTAAGAGGTGGGATCGAAGGCTTCAGAATCAGAACGCTCGTGCTTGATAAGGCTGCCATTGGTATCTGGATCATTCTTGATTGGGATGGAGGACTCGGCGAAGTAAGACGATAGGATAACCCACGCAAGCAGCATAGAAATCATCGACGTGGTCCAGAAGGTCGTCGTAAATACCAAGAACGAGATAATTCGGTGGTGATATAGAATCCAGCGTAAGCCTACGAATCTAGCATTTATTCGTATGCCAATTGAGTAGAATTGCATCTTCTCATCTGCCTCAACCACAACCATGACACTCTGAGGAACGTTTGACCAGCCTTTTGCAAATTCCACACCCTCAAACATAGCCACCTCCAGGAGTTCGCTTTCCTTCTTCCAGCCAAGTACGTGCCATGGTAATCCACTGAGCGTGTTTGCCGTGTCTACAAGTGGCGATGCATAAGTCAAGATCGCGGGTCGTCTGGATCGACCGAGGACTGAACGAGAGGTGTTGCCGTATAATGACGAGGTAACAATGTCTGAGGTCGCTGTGGTATCTGGCGCGAGGAGGGAGAGATCGAGCATGAAGTTTCCTGCAGCGATGTTGTTGGGGGTTCGAGGGAGGTGAAGGTAGAGAGTTACATCGTAGGGTTGGAGGGATGTTAGAGATGACGATAGCGTAGCTATGCCATGGGGATTACCATGCCTATAGAAAATATTAATCGAGAACCAATAAACATGCAATTACTACGGCATACCCGAATTGTAAGTGGATAACCCGCTCAACACTGTTCTGAGGAACATAATTGTAGTAGAAGAGGCCATAGGCGACACTTGAAATGACAAAAAGTATTAGGCTCGTCGCTGCGAATAGGAAGGTGCCTAGATAGGCTTTCTGAGCAGGTTTCGATATAGCTGCATAGAGAGGGACGAGCGCTGTATCCTGGGATAATTAGCTAAACATATGGGCAGGATGCCATATCGATGCTCACCACAGCTCTACTAATCACCGATCTCCCTCGCTTATAATTTTCCATTGAGTCATGATTGTCATGATCGAAGGTTGGTCGTCGCAGCAGAAGCGCTTCTGGCGTCTGCTGATTTTCGCCTAGCGTTGTTGACGTCGACTTGTTGATTCTCATTTTTTATAATGTTGGCCAAGCGCGATCGAAACCCCTTAGTTCTCTTGAAATGAGGATACAAAATTTCCTTTCTCATGCGC
Source organism: Lecanoromycetidae sp. Uapishka_2 (assembly GCA_035521555.1). Classification (NCBI taxonomy): domain Eukaryota; kingdom Fungi; phylum Ascomycota; class Lecanoromycetes; species Lecanoromycetidae sp. Uapishka_2. The sequence goes on from JASZXT010000076.1 coordinate 21,785, forward strand.
AGGCGCAAAAAGCACCATGTAAAGCAGTTACATAGGTGTATTTTATTCCAAGTGCTGGTACTGTACTTTGTGCGGTATTTACGTACATTTTTAGATAGATGTGTCTGTCCAAGTGCTGCCAGGACTTGCACAGCCGTATGGTCAATATTGTAAAAGGTGATTCTCCATTAGATCTTACACACCACACAAATTGGGCAAGACCACGTAGGTAGCAGAATAGCAATAAGATTATCCTACAAAATCTCCATATAATACAAGCGCTAGAATTACCACCCCACTTTCAATCATATCATCAATAGGCCACCACCGCTGACCACGCCACAATGATATCAAGCGAGAATCAAAAGCAATGTCATGAAGCCAGTATGTCATCCCCTTCCATCCCACCTTACATACAATATGGGTGGAGGATGAGTAGATGCTTGAACACAAAGCACAACTCCAAACCTTCTAACCGCCGTCGCTGGACTTTTGAGACCCAGCATCAAAACTCCTCTAGGAAGAACCGATATCCGTTCGCGTATGTCATATCACGCTATGCAATGTTCATCCCTGGAATCATATGTGCGGTTCGCCCCATCGCTCGCGTTCTTGTGCTGTTTGAAGTAAATCTTCACACATGGCTCGTACCTAGTATCATTTAGCATGGCCGTTGCAGTCTCTAGTGGAGAGACTCACTGCTGGTGAAGCCTTGGCATACGGCGACTGAAAGAAGACATAGTCAGGATTTTTGATCAATTCCAACATAGTGATGACAAGCCCCCAAGGATGAGGTTTGATCACATGCAAGCGCTCAAGCAAGACTCGTATGATCTGCTGACGTATGTATGACTCGTCTTGGTCAGGGTCTGTGCCGTAGATGTGCAGTAGGGCATAGACGAAGTAATGAGTGTGGCTGTTCGGATAACGAAGTTGGTGTGCCATTGAGCTGAGGAAAGAGTAACATGCTTCTGGATCCAACTCCTTGGATAGCTTGGTCAGCAGCGTGGCCTGAGGTGAGTCGCTAACAAAGGCTTGTCCGCCCTTCTGTCCAGTTGCTGTTACGGCACTTTGGCCGATGTAGAGAACCAGCGCGTGCAGAAGTGGGACATTGACGGCAATTTCGCTGCCGTATGGTGCGCGGGCTGCATCAACGACTTTAGCAACCGCGTCATTAGAAATTTCACTGCTTCTGAGAGCTGCATCGACGACATCCTTGACGTCAGCCCGCTTGAGAACGGTAGTAAAATCACTCACGATCCTCGGTGCGTGCTTCATCTCCTGCAGACGGTCTAGCTTCAGTCCAACCACAAATGGATTGGGAAGCTCAAGGAATGATGAAGGATACGCGCTGAGGACAAGATTGTGTAATTGCGCGCAATGGTGAGGAATTGCGTTGCAGAGGCGGAAGTGGTTTTCTGCGAGGAATTCTGGGAAGTCGTGGTGCAACACGAGGACGATGCGGAGTAGACCTCGATAAAGATCCTTGGCTAGCGGTGCGATTGCATTCGATTTGATTGACCGGCCAATGTACGACAAAGCCTCTTCCATAATGCTGGCAAATGGATCACAGCCCTTCGTCTGGTCAGTGTAAAATCTCTAATGTTTCAACGACTACTCACCTCGTCATTGTGTAGCTTCAACAAGCTGGGCATGAAAAGCCGATGAGAAATCAATATCAGCCAGCTATATATGAAGCCCGGGAATTGGTGAGGTCCCAGTGTAAGGAAAATGTTAGCAAATGCAAGTAGGATATCTCGGTCTTCCGCATAGCCCTCGCGCCCGAAGTCGTGCCAGTCGCAAAGGATGCTCGATAGGAGGCGGAAGAATAAGCGTTGATTGAAGCGTTCTCCTTGAATGACTTGGTTGTGATTGATGATCAAGACGATGGCGGAAAGGATCGATTCCATGTATTTAGCTTTGTTACGTCTGACGGAGCCATTGGACTCCCCTTGGTTCTTGACTAGGAGGACGATAAGCCTTGCCAAGCAATCGAACTTGAAGAAGCCACAGTTCAAGCTCCCGTCACCGTCGGGGGTGGAATACCCGTAAAAGTCTGTAGCTTCATCGATGCACACCCGCAGAAACGAAGACATGTCCTCAATTGAGTTGATAATCTGCTGGCGGTGTAGCTGCACGACGAAGGCCGTGGACAATGGTTCGTCCGGGCTCTTGGGATAGCTATTGCACAGAGCGGTCCATTCGTCAAAGATATATAGCAACTGTCTCTTAATAAGAAGTCCTTTTTCATCAGGCTTATTGTCGAGGTCATTAACACCCCAATCCCTCAATTTCTCAACCAGAGCTTGGGCTGGTGAAAGTCCTGGATCATCAGCGATCCGGCTTCCTAGAGCGCTCAGGCTGCCAGCGAAGTCGGCTCGTAATGCGGTCGGGCGTTCATTCAGTAACAAAGCATCCATTAGCTCCGACATGAACTCGATAGCAACCTCGACATGATCATAGATAAGTGTCGTGAGTATCGAGTCTATGTGCTTTAGTTGCAGGATATTGACCTTGATGAGTGGGACCGTTACATCCGTATTGAACAACTTCTGCACATCCTGTGTGGACGCCCATATTGCTACTTCTTTCCTAATGTTGGGAAAAGTAAGGCAGAGCCTTTGGAGCAATTGTACTTTGATCTCAACCTCGAGAGGTGGCATAGGCTCCCCAAAGAGTTCTTTGCATATTTCTTCGGCGCAATTCATGGCTATCACATCTGGCGATGACTCTAAGAGACCCCAGATCTGATCGACTGCTTCTGCCAGCGGATCCTCGGGTTGAATGTCTTCAGCAGACCTGTCTGGGTTTTCTTTGACTATGCGATCAATGTCTGCAAGGAGATCTTGCACACGCTCTTGGTATATCCCAAGGTTCACGTAGCCATTTGTTTGGCCCTGAACTACTGAAGCTGTTACGGGTGGGGGGAGCATACGGCCAATGTGCTGTTGAGAAGGCTGGTGGGGTATGGCTAATGTCTCTGCTGAAGTCTGTGTATTGAGTCCGGAAGCTAAGGCTTCCTGAAGAATATCGGGTAATTGTCGTCCACTATCTGCAGAGTTCGTTTGACCATGAGTTGGGGGTACACGAGACTGACGTGCGAAGTCAAAATAGATGTTCAACTGCTCTTCATTCAAGCCACCAGAGGATATCTTGTAGGGATCCGGTATGAAGCCAGCCCAGCGATTGAAAGCTGGATCCATATAAGATTCATTGGGATGCTCTGCTCTGTACTGTCGTCGCTGGTTGATCTCGTTCTCAATATGTGACTCGATTTCAGGCATCGATCGATCTTCTGCTTGCTTCTCTACGATGCTGCAAGCAATTTCAAGATTGTCGTTCACGCACATCAGAATGGCTCCTTCAGGAAACGCTTCCCCCATCTCTGGTTGTTGCCCTTTGCGGATTTGATTGGTCATGCTCATCTTGAGAGGCTCTTTGCAGGTGACCAGAGCAAGACTTCCTGAAAGTTGGCGCGCCATCTGTTGTGCAGCTCGGCGGACGCGATCCTCATCCGATTCCCTTGCAAAGTCCTTGTGGATGAGAGCACTTGTTGCAATGGTCGCAATGGTGACTGATCGCTCGACTACTGGAGCAATTATCTCGATGATGGCGTGTCTGATAGCTTCTACTACAATCTCACGCAATCTAGCTTGGCTGGCTGCACTGCCAGTAGCTGGAGGAAACCTTAAGATTGCCTCGAGGTCTGGCAAAGCTGCAGACATTGAATCAGTATCGAATCGAGGGTTGCGCGCAGTCCGAGTGATAGACCCAATGTTCATGTCTTCGAAGCTTTCGAGCCCACTTGGCTGTACCCCATTAGACGTTTCCTCATTGAGCAGAGGTCTCATTCGAATGGCTCCAGATGGCTCGATGCTGTTGAAGCCTATTTCAAAAGCACCCAACAGCTTTTCGATGTCAAATTTCTGGTTTGTTGTGATATCGAAGTGCTCGTACAGCTCAAGAAGCACGCTGATGATTTCTTCTACCCAAGGATTGGGGGGCTTGAACACAACCGATTCTGTGCCTTTCACAAGGACATTGCAAGTGAATGGAATGACAAGGAGAAGCCTCTGTGTATCAAGACCTTCAATGAGGAGGTCCACGAACGAAATGTTCTTGTGCTTTATGGGTTTGTCCCGTGCAATGGTGAGAGACCCCAGCCAACTAGCCAAATTTTTTAGTTTCTTCCGCTCAGCAGCAGTCTGCATGGTAGCCTCAGCATTGAGAGTCCTCTGTACACTGACATAGGTCTCTCGTAGCACTTCTTTCCATAGTGTTTTGTTGCCGAGAGAATCTAAAATACTGAGGTAAAGCGGCTGATAGTTGGGTTCCACCTTAGCGCGGCCTTCGACCAAAAAGAATGCGAACCATTGATGATACTTTTCCTCAAGGGCGGCCTGTAGGTGGCCAAGCTTGCTCTTAAGATTTTGTTCAGACACATTATTGAAAAAGAAGACCACTTTCTCCTGGGTCTCTTCATCAGGTTCTTCGTAGGTTAAAGCAGGCTCTGCTGTCACGGACTTGAAAGCGATAGTCGTGTCGGGAGAAAAGTCGTCCATGTCACCATTTGGAAGCTCAATACCATCTAAGAGTCGAGCAGGATTTTCTGCAAGACATTGCTCTGCAATCCTAAAGGGCTCTGTACCACGGAGACCAGGGATTCGTACAAGCGAGGAGCAGTACTCCGCCCACTCTGGCTCTGCTAGCCGATTGGGAAATTGCATCAAAGCTTGGAGTCCAAATTTATACATTGAAGCCTCTGGAGCATTTTCTTGTACAGCATCGAGGACCATTTCTTGACCAATGCGAAGAGTAAGGTCGGAGACCAGACCATGAGCTATAATGCCACCAAAGAGGACGGCTGTCGTCGCGAGAGGGACCAGCGGGTACTCGCCGAAACAGGAGAATTCATCGAAGAGACCATGGATCATGCAAGCAAAAAGGTCGAGCTTGGCGGGTTCCTTAGAGTTTCTGCAGTCTTTCAAGAGGTTTAAGATATCTAGAACCTGCAATTCATCGGCATACATTTTCTTGTACAATTCCCCCATCTCTATGTCTGCAGCTGGAGGGAGCCCATTGCTTTTTCTGCAATCGACGTCGACGTCGACATCGATACCTTCGCAGTAGATGATCAATCGAGGGAAAGCCTGGAAACATTGCCGTTGGAGCTTCTTCAATTCCGCTCTATCCGCCATATGTTGATCCACCATGGCTAGGATATCGTAGACGGTCTTTATACTCAGACTTACAGTATGAGGAACCAGCTGAGCCTCACAGCTACTTCTGAGCTCATCCTGTATCTTGATCTGCAGAAATTTGCACAAATTACTAGCAAATTTCTCTGCATCTTGATCGAGCTTGTTCTCTGCCCACTGTTCCAGGTCAAGTTCACCATTGCGGTGAGCCAACGCTGCTAAGTCAAGGCCAAAGCCGTTCAAAAGAGTGTAGAAGTCCATCAGCCAGCCGTGATGTCGAGCTTTTTCCAGAAGCGGGATCAGTTGTAGAGGATTCGTTTCATGGAGCTTAATTACCGTTTGGGCAACCCAGTTCTTGTCTTGCGTCCACGATACGTGGAGGGCATAATCGATATCGGGCTGATCGATAGCCAGGAACATGAGAAGCAGTCTTGACATTATGAACTCCTGACCACGACTCGGGGGCCTGATGCCCAAGCAGGAGCACAAGAACAACGCCTCTTTGCCCCTTATGATGTTCATAATAAATTGCTCATCGTCCACAGACATGATATGATCAATAATGACGCTGACAGCATCTAGTGAGATCATTGTATCTTGGTGGGCCGTTTCTGCATACGTAACAATGTCTTCCGGACCGTCCATGAACTCATGGGAGTCATGGGCCAGTCTTAGACGTGGTATCGTTGCGGCATCTAACTCAGAGGAAGAGCAGGACAAAAAGGCCTTGGTGAAGGAGAGTTGAGTCTTGGGATTACGCCATTGACCGCCCCAAAGCGTTTGGATGTCAAATAGCTCGTTGCTTTGGGCGATAGGAAGCAGGGCGTTGAAGAACGCAAGGAATTGATCTTTCGATATTTCAAAGGGTTGGAAATCCAATTCTCGGACGACAACATTCCAATTCAAAGTACGCTCGAAGTAATCGTGGACGGCCGAGACAAAGAGCGCTACCGAATATTGCTGTCTGGCAGGTGTTAGTACCATGAAAAGGAGGGCTCCGGCAATTTGTCGTTCATCAAGATCTTCGTCTGTGAGCTTCGAAAGGAAGGCTTTGGCTGCCGCTAGACTGTTTGTGATTTGAGGACCACGAAGCTGAACCTCCCTCGCCAGGACATGATCCATCGCTAGTAGTTCAATCAAAGTGAGTACCGATCGAATATCAGGAGGTAGTTCCAGATCTTGTTTCGAGTAGCGATGTTCTAGAGCGAGTGCAATATTATGTGTATCCTGCTCCGATCTCGAAGCTTGAGGTAAACCTTCAAGAAGTTTGAGAGCACATGTGGCAAGTAATGAGGGCGACACATCGAATGCATCATTGCGGGCATTTGCAAGAACTGAAACAAGGTCGTCACGAGTGTTGTACAGGATAGCCCCACCTAAAGTGAATTAGTAAAATATGAGTAATGTACAACAGGACTCAATCTACCTTTCGTCCTGAGGTCGGGTCGTGACACATGCGTGAATGCCGAGGCTAGTAGCGTTCGTGCGAGCGGGTCAAGCTTGAAATGGTCCATGAAGGTAGACAAATCGAAATCCCGAAAGAGCGATTCTTCGGAAGTGTCTATGACTTCTGCTATTTTTGCAGATTGCTGCTCGGGGTCCTGTGTGATCTTCTCCATCTCTTGCAACAATAGTGGATAGGTGCTAGGATTCTCGACATTGCGGCTGATACCAGGAAAGATTTGAGGAGAATTCCCAATAAGAAGACGGCGGAAGTACTTAGGGTAAACCTCCATGCCGTATTGCTCCAAGAGCTAGAGGTCAATCTATCAGCGGTCCAGCTCCAAAGGAATATATGTGTATTCACTGAAGGAGCCAAGCCTTACCTTGCGGATTTGCTCAGCTTGAGATTCCCACTTTGATTTCCCTTCTTTCTCAGTTATGGATGTCAGCAGCAGTATAACTTGTGTGACCACAATCTTTGATAAGGAAGACTGGCCCGATGTAGTGGAAGAGGAATTTGAACCGGCGAATGACAAACGCTCAAAATTGTTGGTTGTAGGAGAATTCAGGGTGTGCTGTGATAAAGGTGGTGAAAAGTTATGGTGTCTCAGGCTCCCCCCACCGCCACTACTCCCACCTCCTCCTCCTTGAGACGCGGTGGTCGAAGCCGCGGCGGAGGACGCCGAGTGTATATTCGATGATGGCGTAATGGCTCTTGTCCGTGGTGACAAGAGCTGTGGGCTTGAGTGGGCTTGTTGAGATCCAGATTGAAGGGAGGGAAAGGGTGACGCTGAGGTAGAGTATGAGGGTCGATGATTTTCGTTGTGTGTAGAAGAACTAAGGATTGAAGAAAAGGTCGAAGTGAACGGTGAAGGCGAGGAGGTGGTATTAGATCGCCCTAATGAGTCGACTGACGAGGAACCAAGATTCGTGGACAGAGGTGTGAGCCCACGACGAGAACTTGTTCCTGGGGCGGGCAAGCCCCAGGCTGACTGTTGTCCCCTCACTGACTGTGCGCCCGAGCTCCTGTCTGAGGTGGAAGCAATGGAGTTTTGGGCTGCAGGGTGAGGGGGGAATTGTTTCATCTAGGATGCGCAAACATTCGTGTCAAGCTGGCCCGCAGCCAGATGATTGAGTGATGGGTGCGTATGATGGAGGGAGGTAGGACAGGAGATGAAAGGAGGACGGTGACACAGAGGTTGATATGGGGACACAGGTGAAGTGAAGTACATACTGAGATACTGAGGCTCAAAGTTCCCGGCGGACCTTAGCGTCTACGGGTGCCAGCTTTTTCGGAAGTGCATACCCTAGCGCTTCCAGCCCTAGCTGCCTTGGCGTATCGCTCTGCCAACGGCTAGTGTGTGTACTCCGTACTTGCGAGTCTTACGCTTTCGCTTTCGCTTGCTACGAATAGATGATCAGAACAGTACATCATTAGGAAGTGACATTCAATTGTCCCACAGTAAATTGAGTATAAGATCAGGGCTTGGAATACTACTGCGCCACTACAAACCCAACGTCTCCTAATCTGCTGGGCTCGAGCGCCAATCCTCGGCGAGATGCCCGGAACAGTCGCAGACGGACCGACGGTATCTTTGTCCTGTGAGTGCAAAAACCTCACTCACTGAAGCGACTCACGCTAAATGACCTAGTTGCGAACAATTTCTGGGGCAAAGACGATGCCGGTGTTCATCCATTGCTGGAGCGCATGCAGAGTGCGAAGACTACATGTGACGAACTCAAGTCATTTTACAACAGTCAGACTATGTAGAGAAGTGGAGAACATGTATCGCAAACTAACGCTCGTACAGCTCGCGCTGCCATCGAGGATGAATACGCACGGAAGATGACAGCGCTATGCCGCAAACCACTCGGGTCTTCAGAAACAGGCACTCTGCGAGCCTCACTTGATGTGATGCGCGGCGAAGTCGAGGCCATGAGCAAATCACATCAAGGGATTGCAGCGCAAATGAAAAGCGAGCTGGAAGAGCCACTGGGAGCCTTCGCTGGAGGCATGAAAGAGCGTAGGAAAATCGTTCAGAATGGCATTGAGAAGCTCTTCAAATTGAAACAACAGCAGACTCACGCCGTCAACAAGGTGCGCCTGAGATACTGGGAAGAGTTTACTTATTTGACTGACAATGATAGTCTCGAGATCGGTACGAACAAGACTGCCTCAAGATCAAAGGATATCTGGCTCAAGGGCACATGGTCATGGGCCAAGAAGAGCGAAAGAATAAGGCCAAGATGGAGAAAACACAGATTCAATTGGCTACCACGAGTAACGAGTATGAGGCAGCTGTCAAGGCATTGGAAGAGACCACAGGTCGCTGGAACCGAGATTGGAAGGCTGCCTGCGATGTATGTTTCCATACCCCCAGACGCAGACGAACTCAGCTAACATACGACGTAGAAATTTCAAGATCTTGAAGAAGAGAGACTCGACTTTATGAAAAGCAGTCTATGGACCTTCGCAAACGTTGCATCGACTGTTTGCGTGAGCGATGATGCTGTAAGTCGCATCTGGTTAGTCTGTGAACCTTAGCTGAGCCGTACCAGTCGTGTGAGAAAATACGGCTTTCCTTGGAAGGCTGCGAAGTCGAAAAAGACATCTCGAGTTTCATTCAAGAAAGAGGAACTGGCCAGGAGATACCGGATCCGCCAAAGTACATCAATTTCTGCCGTGGAGATCTCAATGATACCGCTTCAGAGGCATCTGAGGATGAGAATTACTCGGTGGCCCAGTTCCAGAGAACCATCAACCCTGCATTTCGGAGCTCCTCCCCCCAACCTTCAATGTTAGAATCTCATCATGATCCGCACTCAGACCTGGCCGTCCGCATGGGACACCTTGAGACGAACACTCCGCCAAGCCGAGAGACCACCTTGACCCCTCAGAAAGCCATGCAGCAACCCCCTCCTGTGATTGATTATCGCAAACAATCACAGACTCAAGAGTCATATCAGGTAAAAGCAGATGAGCTTTGTCAAGTGCCCCATAATGAGTACCCGACCGATGGGATGACCATGTTTTGTCGAACAGCGCCACCTTCAGAAAGGAGCTCAGCAACGAGCCCAGTGAGGCCTTCAAGTCGCGATTCTCAGAGCGAGTATTCAAATCCGACGTCTTTTTCAAGCCAGGAGCCAGCAAGTGGAAAGCAGTCACCTGTGAAGCAAGATGTTATGCAGACGGTTCCCGCAATGAGTCCTACTAGACAAGTTCAAAAAAAGCGAAGTGGCTTCTTTAGCAACAGCCCTTTCCGAAGGAAGAGCAAGCACGAGAAGGATGGCCCCACAATTGCGACACCCACGTCTCGGGGTACATGGGGTTCTTCGAATGATCGACACGATGAGAACAACAATGCAAGTCCGACCCGCCAATATGGCCAGAGATCTAGAGATCGCTATTCAGGGAGCCCGGAACCAGTCGATCCTCGTGCCAATTTCCAGCTGAACGTTGGACCCAACGTCTTTGACGTTGCCTCCCCAGACTCCGATCGCAACAAGAATGCCCCCAAGAACATAAGCGTACCGAACAAAGAATCGGATCCTATTGCCGCTGCTCTTGCGGAGCTTAAAAGTGTCAACAAGCAATCTTCAGTTCGCATGTCAGCGGACCGCTATGCTGGCGTTGCTACGCCAGGTCCTCCAAGTGCGTCCAGCATGCAGAATAGTGATATTCAGGCTGCACAACGAGGTACACCACCACCATCTTACCACGATCAGCCTCTCAGACGACTCGATGCTCCTCAGCCAGCATTCACTTCGGCGCAGATGCAGTCTACGACTCGCAAGTACGAGAGACAGAATCAAGATATGTATGGTTCTTCTCGACCCGGTACTCGGGGCAGCGGGTCAGACATGCCGCGAGCGACGTCGCCTCGTCCTATGAGGAGCACAAGTCCTCGACCTGGCTACCAAAGTCAAGGTCAAGGTCAGGCAGGAAACCCTCGAGCAGCTAGCCCCAATCCCTACAATAACGGTAGCCGACCAAGGCAGTCACCCAACACGAGTCCTACAAAGCAGGCATACTCTAGGCATAATTCGCCAAACGACGTTGGAAGAGTACCTTCTCCACAACCGCAGTACGCAAGACAAGAGCGGCCTAATAGCAGTGCAGGCATGGCCATGCAGCTTTCCAGCAACGAGGTGCAGAGAGCACGAGGCGGCAACGGAGCGAGGCCAACAAGCTATTACGGTGGGCAACCGCCAACTCAAGACCAGGGAGCTGGAAGAGCGAGAAGCAAGAGTGTTGCAGATGGGCGGAAGTTTACTCAAGACGGAAGACCGATTCTGCATTTTGGTGAGTCTCTTAGTTTGTCTAAGTACTGAGTATTGTAGAAGACTGCAAGCTAACGACTTGTACTAGCGCGGGCTTTATACTTGTATCGAGCTGCTATTCCTGAAGAGCTGAGCTTTGCAAAGGGGGACATCCTCGCGGTCTTGAGGTTGCAGGATGATGGTTGGTGGGAGGCTGAGGTCACAGGCAAGAAGGGCGGGCCAGGACTGGTGCCTAGCAATTATTTGCAGCCTTGTTAAGACTTTTTGGCATGGGAGAGTTGTACATGGCGAGCGTCATCGCGATCATGAGGGAAGGGATTTGTCTTGTAGAAAAACGATTGATTTCTAGCGCTTAGTCCTTGTCGTCTTCTTGATCTGATAGTAAATATTTGGATAGAGAGGTGGTCGCGGGTTGGCTGCTGTCAATAGTGGGCTCGCCCATCAGATTTGAGCCAATGGAATTTACTGTACTGCGGCTACGTCCCCAACTGGTGGCCATGCAGCAGCACCTTCGGCTGACTCTGAACTACTCGTGGCGGCCAAAAGTCCGCTAATGGCCTGTTTGAGATGACCAATCAAGACTTACACTTAGCCAATTCTAGCTCGACGACGATGTTTGATTGGCGTTCTTAAGGTAACGTACCTCATTAAGTAACGGATTTTTGGCCGCCACGAGTACTGAAGCACCGATCCCAGTGACCACCGCCCTGCGCAAAGCTAAGGCTGTCAACAAACCTGCTGAGAGGGCATCTGCCCAGCGTATCGCCACCGCAGGTCTGCAAAGGCAGCACTCTTCCATTCACGAGCACTCTCACTGCCTCCTCGACCGCGCCTTCACACTGCATCTTCTCAAAAACTGCCCTTGCGGCAAATGGCACTGTCCAGGCTGCAGAATATCCATTCATCTGCTCGACCGTCATTGAATGAGTCTTTGGAAGCAGTGGGGTGCTGTTGTAAAGACCCAATGCAGCGAAGGCAGCTGTCATATCATTATCGTGGCCAAAATCAGCATATAGAGTCCTACCAAGTGGAAAAGTAGTAGGATCTGCATCGAGAGTCTGATTGACGCTGGTGTGGTCTACTACCGGCTTCCCTGTCAAGCGTGCAATGAGTTCGTTCGCAAAACCTACTCCTTGACTAGGGCCGAGAGCCGTCCCAGGGCCGTAACCATAGTACTTCCCCAAGGTCTGATAGTAGTTGTACTGCTCCCATTCCTCCTGAGTGAAGAGGGTGCAAAATAGCGAAGGGGTACCCTTCAATGAAGCTACGGTTTCGAAGGGGCATAAGTCCATGAGATAGATGGTGTCTTGATCTGTTAGATTGGCATCTGGTAACGCGATATTCAGACGAGTGGTGATGGATGGAATGAAGGTGGATGTAAAAATGCTTTGCGCGCCGTGTCCGGTATCAGACAACTCGAAATTAGTGCATAGGCCATGGTCCAGGGTATTGTTTGAGCCGATATCTTCGCTGATGACCACAATGTCATATGGATACTGAGTGTCATGGGAGTTCCCACCAGCTACTTTAGCAGTATGGTAACCCTGTCCAAATCTCTCCGCAGATTCAATGACCCGCTGCTGGCCTGATGCTCTGATGAAAGGAGCTGCAGTAATGGCAAGGTCCGCATATCGAGTAAAGAAGTCAGCTCCAGAATTGACCATCTGCATCTCACCAAAAGGGGTCAGTTGATCTGCACCCAGCTCGTATTTGTAGTCAGCGAGGAATGCATAGTCGCCTTCAAAAGCCTGCGCACGGCTTTGGATCCTCTCGATGGTGTCTGCGTATGCAACTGATTTGTGTTCCGTTGGGTCGCGTGCCCCATGTCTAGATAGGATCTGAGCGAATGTGGTCTGACATCCAGCAGGCACATCGGGAGAGATCTCTGATGGCACATTGAAATAAGGTGAGTACTGTCCCCAAAGTCGAGAGATGTTTGGCATGCACCGATAGCCTTGATCAACGGTGTCACAGCTTCCAGGTGAATTCAGGGAGGCTCCCCTGGATCTAGTGATCGACAAGCTAGACTGTCAGTACATATAGACTCGGGGATGGTTCAATTACACATACAACATCCATATGATCAGGGTTGCTCCGCCAATAACACCCAAACACATTGCTAATGTTCTCGTAGCTGGCCGTTTCGGGACAAGATAGTAGGAGCACCATCCTCGAAATCCCTTTGCCTTTTTGTGATAGTTCCAGCTCTCCCCAGATTCTGGGGCCAGAAACGGAACCTCTTCATCCGACATCCTGAGACTCCTAGAATGTCGACTCACCAGTCGTAAGCGTCTAGCCATTGGCGCCTCTGCTTGTCGCCAGAGATACCCTGCTGAAACGCGTGAATGAGATGTCCATTGTGGGAGTCGCAAAACTTGTGAAAGCTACAAGACACAAAAGGCTCTTCACTCTCGGCTCTGTTAACGAGAATGTGCGACAATTACTGTTCTAAAGGTTTTTGCTGTCGGATGAGAACCACGGAAGCAGTATTTGGAAGCAACTAGTCCTAATGAGGCAAGGCCGAAAATCCAAAAGAGAGTCGGTTGTCTCTCTCATGGTATTCTACAAACGGCGTTGCAGCTATTTTATGTAGGAAAGAGGATAATCTGAAATGTAGAATATCCATCTTTGAACGCTAGAGCTGAGATAAACAAGCTATTCGGTGTCTCACTTCCTCCAAGCGCCTTGCAATGTAGTCATTCCCACTGGCCATCTATCCATGGCATCATCCCCCAAACTCCTTACGCTATGCGTAAAAGAAATCATGAGCTGCTAACCTCTGTTTTCCTTGCCTTGCTTTTGCCTTGATAGTCCACTATCCTCCGCTGCTTGTGACTTTGCGCCAAACGATACTTCGAGTATAGCGAGACCGTATCTCTCAAAACAAGGAACAAGCATCCTCCGGCAATGCTTCTTCCAAATCGCGATGTTAAGAAACCGGGCGGATAGCGTTCCCAGTAACGCGGTGCGTTTGTCCAAGATCTGGGTAATACTGCTTTCAGCAAAACACCCATCGCAGCAGCGACAGTCGGAAAGATTAGAGCACTGATGACGGACGCCGCCGTCTGCTTTGGGCGGAGAAGAAACCCTACACCAGGTAGTGCGGCCGCACCAGCCTCGGGGCCATGGCCATGATGAGGTGGATGTCCGTGACGCTCGCGAACGTGTCGCTGCATTCTCTCTCGAACTTGATCTGCATCATTTACATCGAAGGCTTCAACTGGATCCGCTTGGGGAGGATTTCCTGCAGGCTGCTCATGCTGTTGCTGATGATCGATTGGCTGCTGATCACCCTCAGGAACCTCCTGTTCCTCAACAATCTCCACCTGCACGTCAAGCTCAAAATCTACACCTTCCTGAACCTCGACTTCGGCATCGTCGTTGTTCTGCTCCGCATCAGTGTGCCCAGACTCTCCAGCTCGTGGCTGTATTTCCCGCATCCACGCCTTCTCTTTCGGGGCCAGTATCCTCTCATAGAATTCATTGTATGCTGCTCGTAGGTACGGCAAAGTCGCCATGGTCATTGCAACACTCGGTGGCCAGAGAGGTCCGTCTCGCCGAGGAGTATTAGACGCAAAGTAGACGAGTGGTAAGATGGGAAATATACTATCACCCCATGTGCCTCGAGACACGACCAATGCAATAGGGACGAACGGCAAAGCCAAAGCCCAGTTGCTGCTAACACTCATACTGCGATCGATTCCCATCAGTACTTCGGCGTCCTCTGGCCCAAAGACCAGGTAGACAGTGCTGAACCCATGCATCCAGCAGCCCGTGATGACTGTACCGGCCAGGGTGACCACCACGAATGGCAGGACTAGTCTTCCCGTAGCCCGCTCCACTGCTTGAACAGCTTCAACAACCAGACTCCTTGGCCGAGATATGGCGATGTTCGCTTTGCATTGCGGACACTGTATCTTTGGTGGGCCTTTTCGTTGATTCTTTGGTGACTCTAAATCGGCGACCCAGTCAAGGAGACAGGCCTCATGAGCTGTGAGGGCGCAAGGACAAGGCGATCGCCATTCTGAAGACGTGGGGTCGTCTTCTGTCTCATCCGAGAAACATATCCAACATTTTCGGGGTTCTTTGTCCGTCTGAGCTCTTTGGACCGCTGGTCTCGGTGATACTTGTCGCTGTTGTTGCTCTGGCTTGGGTGAGGACTCTTCTGATGAAGGATGATTTAGAAAGACCGTTTGAGAATCCTCAGAGGTTGTGGACTGAGGTAAACTTGATCTCCGTCCTTGTTGCGATGATGAAGTTTCAGGCGCGGGTGGTGACGATGCTCGTTGTTGTGAGGACTGTTGACGGAGGGGAAGTGAGGGCTGAGGAGGTCGTGAAGCCATAACGGTGACAGCGATTTGAAAAGTGAGAAGCTTTGCAAAAGATGAATGAGTAATGGAAATGATATATTATGAGACACTCGGCAATTGATAGTACATAAGGTCAGGCTGAGCTCCATAGAGCTGATTCCGGCTAATATTCGGTCAAAAGAGCTAGGAGCAGGCTTAGCGCAGAATAGATTCTTCTAGCCTTCTAGGTATCAACGGACCAATACTGCTTGAAACTTGGGACTTTACATAGAGTATGACTTATGTTGCGATATAAGGGTCGCTAGTCCTTGCTATTTTTGCAATGTACTGAGACCATGTACTAACGCTCTTGCACAATGATGGGATACGAACCCGAGAGTCCCATCGTTTTTCATAATCTTCTTCAAAGCATAAAAAATCTTTGGACTACTTACCATTCTGTCTTAGACTATGGCTGACAACACACCCAAACGAAGATCTGCGAGACAGCCAGTCCCCAATAAGAAATATGCGAATGAAGATATAGAAATCCTCAACAAGGTCCTAGCATCAGATTCCGAAGATGATTTGGCGTTGATACAGCAGCTGCAAGAAGATTCTGATAGTGATGACGAGTTTCCTGAAGGTCAAATCACTGCTGAAGTAGACGATGATGACGATGATGATGATGATTCTTCTCTTGCGGCTGATGCGTCTGATGGTTCAGGCATCAAGACGCCTGTCGAAGAGTATGAGGACGCACATTCTTATGCTAGCTCTGAGCCTGGCGAATTGCCGATCGCAGGGCCCACAATAACCAGGCGCAAAGACAAAAGAGCCCAGCGTAATCCAAATGTCCACTCACGAGGGATGCAAGAAGTACCCATAAAAACGTCAAGCCATCGAAGTCGTGTGAATTTATTTGCTGGAGAAGACCTTGAGGCCATCATTCATATTGCTAAGTCTAGAGACCAGTGGGCTTCTGATCCTACATTACCTCGCAAGAGTAGACTGTGCCATTTGTTTTCCCATACAGAAGAGAAGCGCCAAATGGAAGCTACGGTAGGTTGGGACTGGTATTACAACGAGGGTGGTCGAGAAGAATTCGCCAGAAGGCAAAAGTCGTCAGAAATAATGGAAAATGAGATGACTGGATACGTTCCAGGAAATAGAAAAGGTGACCAAACCGTGCTGATAGGCTCACACAGAGGGCAGCAACCCTTTGATATTACATTTTCACAGGCTTTCAGCCTGAAATCTGGCCATATACTAAATGTCGGCAGCCGAGTAACGTGCCTTGGTTGGGCGCCTAATCATGTTGAGATGCAATACCTGGCTCTGGGAACCGCAGTAAACACGCAACCTCAAGGGCGAGCTACCGCTTACTCAACGTCAACGGGGCCTGCAAGCATACAGATTTGGGCAATGGCAACTCATATTGGGCTAAGTAGCCCTCAGATGCCAGTACTACGAATGGTTTTGTGCTCCGGTTGGGGCCAAATTCGACAATTGAAATGGTGCCCTGTTCCTAGAATTGTACGAGAAGATGTGCAAGATTCCCAAAAGGTTTCAATTGGATTGCTCGCTGGTGTTTGGCAAGATGGCTACGCAAGAGTAATCGACGTTCAAGTGAACAAGCAAGATGGTTTGCAACCCATTAGAATTGAAAATGCGTGCTTCACCGCCCGGATTTCCGGCACGTTGGCGAGTTGCTTGACCTGGCTTTCTGCTACCGACATAGCTATCGGTCATTCAAACGGTGACCTTACTATCTACAATATCTACCAAAACAAAAATTCGCAAGCTCCATCCCCACCTAATCCCACGAGTTCAGGGGTAACTTACACCCAGCCCGCACCGGATGCTGCTCCGCGCGAGCATACTCCGTGGTTATCGATGGTCTTGCACCCTTCGTACATACTTGATATCACCTCTGCCTACCCATCGCACCCAGAGCTTTTGATGTCAACCTCCGCTGCCGGCAACTTGCGGCTTACATCTCTACGTGCCCCAGCGATCGACTTCGTACTCTCCTTGCGTACGAGAGCGCCTCCTTCAGCGGTAGCTTATCATGATGGTTTGCTATCTTTGGTTGGAATGGAGGAAAGTAGCGAGACATTGAGGCTATGGCCACTACGATGTTTTTACACTAGTGTCGCTGTCGGGAAGCTTCCTGGACCCCCTGGGTGAGTAGAAACCGGGTGTTTTGCCCCAAGTGCCCGTCAATTATACCGTCTTGAGCATATTTTTTGAAACTTAGAAGGAACCATTGCCTTTCATGGTCGCCGAAACCTGCCTTCTTTCGCGATTTACAAAACAGGCTGACTCTCAACTGTAGGCCAGGCAACAGTGTAATCGACGTCGGGAAAAGCCACGCTACAATCGCAGCAGGCGGTGCCGATGGCAGCGTAATAGTCACAAACCCACAACGTAAGATACTCGGCAGAAGAGAACCTGGCTACCAGCAGTGTATATTCAAGCACGAATGGGTCAGACGCCCAGATATCGCGGGGGAGGAGGGCGAAAGACGCGGAATCAGCCGTATCACTGAGGGTTATAGAGCTACGGAAGTGCTCCTGGGCTCGAAAAGCAAGTCTGGGCCAGTCAAGGAATCGGTCGTGACGACTACGATGTATGAAGAGGAGACGGCCGTTACGGCTTTGGCGTGGAATCCTAATGTCTGTTGTGGGGGGTGGTTGGCTGTTGGATGGGGAAGTGGATTGGTCAGGATTCAAGATGTGGCTATTTGAACGTGGATGCTTCTCTGACGCTGGATATTCTACGAAGCACGGACATGGGTGTTGCTAATATCGGATCCGAGTCTCCTCGTACCCCATCAATGCAGATAGCCCAAATCGCAGAGTGTATATCGCGAATGCCCTATGACGTGTAAATCAATGCCGTCTCCCATGCACCTACGCCGAGCTTTCCCAGATCATCCCCAAGACTTTTCGACATCGATCGTAGATTGTAGCCGTGACGCTCAAACTCCTGCCCCAATAGATGCAGCACTTTAAATAAATCGGTTGATCTCATTTCGGGTCTCCTGCCATCTTCTTCTTCAAGGCTGCTTTCCGTACCTTGTCCGTCTCTGCACTTATCTTAGTAAAAATATGGTACGAGTCATCGTCTCAACGTACCTTCATCATAGACGAGAAATTCATGCAAACCCTTTCCGGCGGGCACCATGGGCAACACGGGAACCTTCTTATCAGTCACAACCTCCAAGAGGGCAGGTCCATCGCTCTCGATCAACCATCTTAGACTATCCTCTACGTCGTTTGGAGCTATACACCTTCGAGCCTGTACGCCCATAGCCTCTGACAGTTTGACGAAATCGGGATTCTTCTGATGCGTGTGTGCAAAACGGTTTTCGTAAAATAGACTCTGCCATTGCGTTACCATACCCTGCTCCTCGTTGTTCAAGATAATAATCTTAACACCGATGTTGAATTCAGCTGCTGTGGACAGCTCGGTCAGAGTCATGTTGAATGAAGCGTCACCATCAATGTCGATTACCAGACACTCTGGACGAGCGACTTTGGCACCGATTGCGGCTGGCAGGCCAAATCCCATGGTGCCTAGCCCTCCTGAAGTTATCATTGTACGGGGCGATCGCCACCTGAAATGTTGCGCGGCCCACCTATATTATTGATTTGTTAACACGTTATATACTTCGTTGGGTAATAGACAATTTTACTAACATTTGATGCTGGCCAACGCCCGTTGTGATGATGGTGCGGTCCTTCATATCTTGGGTCATGATGCTGAGTTTTTCAATGAGGGACTGAGGTTTGATCAGGCCGTCGGGGGTCTCCTTCTCGTAAGCAAATGGTAAGCGAGCTTTCCAATCTCGGATCTGACTGAACCATTCCGGTCGTTCTGGCCTGCTCTCTACGTGTGGAAGTAGAAGCGCGATGTTGGTGGCTACATCTCCCTCCACAGCCTCATTACTTTGAACTACTTTGTTCTGAAAATAGAGCAGTCAGCTCTAGTGATGCTGATGGAGATGATTACTGATAAACTTACGATATTTTTCGGCATGATCTCGAAATGAACAATGCCACCACGCCCTTCCGCTGCGGCAGCTTTCGCTTGAGGAGCAAATTTTGCAATGTTGCCGGTCACACGATCGTCAAATCGAGCTCCCAGTGCCAAGATCAGGTCGGCTTCTTGTATGGCCATGTTCGCGTAAGGCGAGCCGTGCATACCAAGCATGTGCAGAGACTTCTCATCAAGTTCATCATATCCTCCCAGACCTTGTAACGTTGTTGTTACGGGTATCGAAGCTTTGTCGGCCAATTGCTTGAGCAACGCAGGACCCTCTGGAAGTGCAATCATGCCCTGACCCGCATATATGACAGGCTTTTTGGAGATGTTGATCAATTTGGCCACGCGCTTGATAGCACCTTCGAGCTGCTTCTTGCTCATATCCCTGGCAGCCAAGCTGGCAGCGCTGGAGTTCGAAGGAAGTGTACTAGCCATGGGTATGGCTCTCCTTAGTATTTGGGATGTAACGTCTTTTGGTAGATCCACTAGAACGGGACCTGGCCGACCACTGACAGCAATTTCAAAAGCTTCATTTATCCGCCTTGGCATCTCTTCAACGTTCTTGACCATTACGTTCCATTTTGTGCAAGCTCTTGAAATCCCAACAACATCTGCCTATTACTCATTTAGTTGAAAGAGCTTAAGATAAAAAAGCGGAGTTTAATCTTGCCTCCTGGAATGCATCCGATCCGATGAAACTGGTAGGGACCTGACCAGTGAACACCACCATTGGAGTACCGTCCGATAGGGCGTCCTGCATAGGCGTAATGACGTTGGTAGCTCCTGGCCCAGAAGTGACAAGCACAACACCAGGTTTGCCAGAAGCCCGAGCATATCCCTCCGCCATGTGACCAGCTCCTTGCTCGTGCCTTGGGAGAATGAATTCAAAATGTGGGGAGTTGTAAATTGCGTCAAAGACTGGCAGGATAGCGCCACCAGGATAGCCAACTGCCCAACATATTTTAGTAAAGATCTTACCAAGACACCATCTGCATGACCTACAAACATGCTTGACCCCGTGCCGCTGAAGCATCATGTGAACAATTTCGCCGCCCGTCTTGTTAATGAATCTATAATGCCATTACTATCAGCGAAATTGTTTTGATTTTTCCAGAGAACAGAGTGATCTTGGGACTCACGACTCGTCCGTCTCTGGGGCCCGTCGATTGAGTAATGGATGCACCTCATTTCTACCCGATTCCTGATTAAAAGCAGGGCTTGGGACTTCCCTCGACTGACTGCAATTGGATATCAGTGGCGCTCATTGAAGTACTTGAAGGGTGTCTATAGAGGGAATAAACGTACGGGGCAGTCGCAGCAGCTGTACTTTGGCCTCTGTTTGAAGACTTCTTCGGTGTAGTCGCAAATTGTCCTGTCGTCCGTGAGGGCAATTGTGCTGCTGCGGAGGCACTTATAGACAAATGCTGACAATGCTGTGGATGACATGGCTGTCGCCAGCGCAGAGCGCATATGGCATTGCGCGCTGGCTGTGTCCGCAACATGGTGTGAATTTTTGTAGAGTATTTTTGAAGTGTGACTCAATAAGAGTGAGAAAATGAAAGGCATCGAGGCGGATGGCTTTGCCGAGATCGGCAACGGCGCGCTAAGATCAAATCTCCGCTAGTGCCGTTCTGCATTGTGGGGAAATCTGGAGAGCCTGTCTTCAAGCTGTAAGGTATTCTACTAATAAGTCCCTTTTTGCTCGACCCATGCTAATCTTCTTTTCTCAATCTTGAATTCGCATACTGTCGGTTCAAGAAGTTTTGTGTCTTGTCCCTCCCGTATACTCGAGCACTTTCGTCAGCTAACGACGTCTATCAGCCCCTGTTCGTCCATATGTCTCCTCGTACCATGTATGACCCCGTGCCTGTCATTACAGATATCAATGATTTGTATCCTAAAGATGCTGTTTCCTCACAAGAACAACGCTTCGAGCGTCTCAAAGAGCGATTCTTGGACTTGTACAAGAAGAAACCAAATTTCATCGCCCGTAGTCCGGGCAGAGTCAACCTGATTGGGGAGCATATCGACTACTCCCTTTACGAGGTTCTTCCTATGGCAATAGCCGCAGATGTTCTGATCGCTGTCTCTGCTATACCGCAATCAGCTGAAAACAGAGATGATGTGAAAGTTCACGTTGCGAATCTTAATTTCCAAAGGTTCAAGCAGGGTGAGTTTACAGTCCCGTCACACGGCAATATTGAAATAGATGCGTCCACACTCCAATGGACGAACTATTTCAAGGCCGGATTTCGAGGTGCTATCGGAATACTTCAAAAAGAGAATTCTCAATTCACTCCTTGTGGAATGGAAGTTCTAGTCGCCGGTACAGTACCCGCAGGGGGTGGCCTTTCCAGTAGTGCAGCGTTCGTCTGCGCTAGCGCCCTAGCAACTTTGCGAGCCAACGGATTAGAGAAAGTCCCAAAGAAAGAACTTGTCGAAGTAGCCATCGTCTCTGAACGGTCTGTCGGTGTCAATTCAGGAGGTATGGATCAGGCCGCGTCAGTTTTCTCTGTTCGAGGTGATGCAACAAGCATATCATTTTCTCCAGAGTTACACGCAGAGGCCCTGCCGTTTCCAAAGATGGATCCTCCCATTACATTCATGATCGCTCAAAGTTTTGTCGCCGCAGACAAGCACGTTGCGGCTCCGGAAAATTACAACCTTCGCGTCGTCGAATGTACTCTCGCAGCTGAACTTTTGGCTGTAAAAATGGGAGTCAAGATCAAGGGTGACTCTGGGCCCTTAGGCACTAGCCTTCGTGGTTGTCAGAATGCATGTTTTGAGAATCTCTCCGAAACTCCATTTCCAGGACCCGAACAGCAGGTCGAGAGGATGCTCACATTCGCCGAGAAGCTGCTCGACAAGTCCGAGGGTTACTCGCGGGAAGAAATATCATCATCCTTGTCACTCTCGGTCCCAGCTTTAGAGGAAAAGTTTATGACCAAGTTCCCAGTCCGCGCAGAACGTTTTTATCTTCGCCAACGTGCTCAGCATGTCTTTACTGAAGCTTTACGAGTGCAAGTCTTTAAGCGTTTATTGAGATCGCCGCCTTCTGATGCCAACACTTCGCTACTCCCAAAACTTGGTGCCATCTTGAATGAAAGCCATGCTTCAAGCAGAGACATCTACGTCCACAGTTGTCCAGAGATAGACCAGATGTGCGAGATTGCCTTGGAAGCAGGCTCCTACGGTGGACGAGTTACTGGTGCGGGCTGGGGCGGATGCTCGGTGCATTTGGTGCCCAAAGACAAAGTTGACGTAGTCAGGGCTGCGTGGGAAGAGAAATATTACAGGAAACGAGAGCCTGGGATCTCGAAAGAGAAGTTGGCAGAGGCGGTAGTTGTTAGTGAGCCAGGACATGGCGCCATGGTGTGAGTGCTGTCAATGCTGTGCAATGGTTCCAATTCCGATAGCTGACCCGATCTACAGCGTCCAACTCTCTTGAATGTCCTTTAGCTTCGTTTAAGATCAGTACACGATAGTCCACCCTGTTCGCATGTCGTATCCGTCAGCAGTATGGTTCCGCATGACGGTTGCGATCCTTTACTAAATCACTATATGGGACTGTCCGATATGGGATGACCAGGTACCGCTAGACCCTATTCGTACCATTAGACCCCGCTCGCTAAACCTTGCAGAGATGGAGACAAGTCTCGAGCAAACAATCTGTTGTTACTCGCGTTCTCATTGCAGATACGGCCATCATCATCGGCTTGCTCGCTTGACTACTGCAATCATTGTGACTACAGCCAACCGAACAACCGTGTCTGCATTGTGTTGTTGTACGGAGTCTTGCAGATAAGCACAGCTAACCTCAACAGAGATTTTCATGATCACGGCTTCCCTACTTCAAAGATGCCTCGGAGTCCTCAGCTGGGCAATGGGAACACAGCGTGGATCTACCAGCGATCTTTCACAATGATGTACTGGACGGTTATTTCAGCGTAGTCCATTAATTATGCAACTTACGTTGTAGCTGGACAGCTGTAAGGCAGCGTTACTGGTGGACAATCTCGGTGTTGGCTTCACCATCTGATAGTAGAACGCGGGCATCATTTGCCCGCCGTGGAAATGCTGTCATGGATAGCTGTATATGTTGCATAGGTTGCCGAATTCATATCAGAGGCCTTGCTTGGCAGCTGCTCCGCAGAAAAGTCCGCTTGACTTAGTCGGCTATCCTAAATAGACGACACTCGATTTGGAATTTGCGTAGACTTTCAAAAAGCAGCGCCGTAAGGTAATACTGGGGCTCATAGTATGCAGGTACGCATGTTCCTTTCTCTTCAAAGACTGTCCTTTCTAACCTGAAGCAAGGATGACAAGGAAAGCATACCGTCATCGTAGATGCTTGGACTTTTAGATTCGATCTTCTATTGAATGTGGGAGACCCCAGCGCACCAGTCTCTATGAACACTTCCAGATGTTTCATCAGCGGCAACGGTTCTCCTTCCTCCAGCTTAGAATCTACGGACATCACGAGTGCGAGGATAGTAAATGTGCAGATATGGCATGAATATGTTATCGACGCATTGCCCATGTCATTTAGTCTCCTTCCATCGACAATAATGGGGCAGATGACCTATTGCTTTCATTTCTGGTGTCTCTATCAAAGTCTACCTGGCTTTCTGGCTTTCTCATACACGCGTCAGCAACACGAGATAACAGCAAGGGCTTAGTGGCTTACCGGTCATGTGGTTGAGTTCTAGGCTTTCTCCCAAGCCTACCTGCCGTTGGGAAGTGTCCCCAGTGACCAGAAAGCGACGATAAGGGTCGTTCTCTTCACAGAAACGCTTTGTTGTTTCCTTCTCCTCACCTACGACGCCGTGATGATGGTTATCACGACGAACGAGATTCGCTTCTGTGAGTCTAAGTCCCGCAAGATTAGGTCCTTTGTCTACAACAGCGTACACGAGAGCTAGGACTTCGGCTGAGCTTACAGTGAACCGGAAGCTGACATTGTTCAAGTATTAAAAAGGATCCCTGATGCTGGAACTGGAGGCTTCGAGATTCTTACTGTTGGGGCAGGGAAAGAAAGAAATATGCTATGCACGATGGTTGAAACGCGGGTGGCAGCACCTTTATACAGTCAAGATCCGGGAGGCCTGCTATCATTAGACCCAGCGGCGAATCTTTAAGTGCAAGTTATCACGAATACCCGGCATGCTTTGACATATCGAATGGCCTGCCAACGCGGCCAAAGCAGCCCTCATGATACCAGCAAGGGACTGTTATGGAGGCCTCCCATTCACCGTCCAGAGGCCTGCCACAATCAAAATCCGACTTTGATCGCCTCGCTGGGTAGCTGTCATGGAGGCCTCCCATTCTAAGAAAATCTCGCTGTCCTTCAACATGCTGGAGGAACCTGCATGTGGAAATTCAAGGCCTTACCCTTGCACGAATCCTATACCTAGGACGCAAAAGAGTCAACCTTGTGAAGCCCAACGAGAGACAAAAAGTGGCCCATTCCATGCTGCATTAGATGCGCGAGCACGGGATAATGATGATGAATTCAATCATACTGCGATACAGGCTGAGGCCCAGAGAATGTTTGATATGGTAAGGTGGCAAGGCGAAATGGCAGGCCTCTCGGCTGTCTTTGCGCGCCTCTCCCTTCATTGGTGGGATGCGGTATGTTTGATGACACTAGCTTGTCTGCTTCGGGCTAGAAGTGATCGGCAGGCCTCAGAGGCCCCCCATTGTGCCTTGTCAGCAAATTATTTGACCTTCGACCTACACCCTTTCCTTCTTCTGTTCTCTTCTCCAAAATTCAACATCTCTCCAGCAGCGAAAGTATCTACACGACATCTGAGTCAACCAAGAGCCACCTCCTCCGGTGACCCACACCGTTCTGGTGTGCGGGGAGGCGGGGCAGGTAGGCCGTCCTGTCGAACATCAATTGAAATTCCTCACAAAGCCTTACCATCATCTCCTTTTCATATATCTACCGGCCAGTCGTGCCGCGGAGACTTTGTAGTCTCCGCGAACAGCAATCCTCGGAGGACCAAATGACACTGTTATCCCTGCTCATCACGACTGGGGGCATTATCAACTCTATGTAGATCCACGGGATCTATTATCAGAGCCATCGGCTCCCGCTTCTCTTCAACATTTACCCATTCCTGTATCGACCCAGTCCCTCACTCCTTCGGGATTTCTGAGTTTGAACGCAGATTACACACGGGTAAGATTGTCTTTTGTCTCTCCCAGATTTGCAATGTGTCTAAATCACAAATAGTACTTTGGTGGAGAACAGGAAAAGGAAAGCGGAGAAAGTCTACCTACCAAGAGCTGGGAAGTAGGCCCCGAACTTTCATTTCCTGGAGAATCCGTATCGAATTATTCATATTTATCGTCACCAAACGAAGTCGGTATCAATACCTGTATCGGAGTCCAGCCATCAGACGCTGCCTCTGTCCCAAAAGGTTTATCTAGTGTGTTGGACAGTCAACCACCAACTGCAGCGTTCGTATCGTCAAACCTCGCGGAATTTGGAGGCTGCCCAGTGCCCCCTCCGTTCTTCAGCACTTGTGTCACACATCCGAACGCTCCGTCTTTTTCTCGTTGCCCCGCAGTGACAGCAGACCAACAAATTTACGCTCTCCTCGATAAGTCACTCGCAGCCCAAAGCTCACCGTCCAATGACTCTCTTTTTTTCGAGTCCGATAGCTATGGAAGCTCAAACACACCAGATACTAGCTCAAACTTTGGTAGCACAGGCTCTTTCGAAACAATTTCACGGACGCCAAAGGCTGCACTGCTCGATCAACATCAACTTAGATTGGACGGCGCCACCTTCCAAGAATCCCAGATTGAACAGCCATTTGATCGAGACCATGGCAAAGAAACACCGTCTTTTCATGAGCAATGTCTACCTAAGTCAGATACTGCACGGCCCAGCATGGGTCTTACATCTCGGTTCGAGCATGATGACCACAGAGATGTCATTCAGAATTCTAGACCATGCAATTCGGACCGATCAACTTCAATTACTGGCAACCGTATCGAAAATTCTACAAGAGCTTCGCCAAATGCAACATTCCGGTGTCCACACTGCCGCAAACAATACTCGCGTCCTCATCAGCTCAAGTAGGTAAAAGAAAGACACTCTTACCACAGTATTTGCACATTGCAGTAATTGCAAGTTCTTTTCTTCATCGCTGATTGTTCTTTCTAGCAAACATATCAAAACGCATAGGCGGGACGTCAAGTGCCAAGAACCTAGTTGCACTTCTAATGGCTTTTATCGAATTCGAGATTTGGAACGTCACATCTCGAGCTGCCACGCAAGCAATGGGAGCAGAACTAGATACTTCTGTCCTATCACAGCATGTGATTATGCCAAGATTGGTTTCGCCCGAAAAGACAACTGCTCGCGACATCAACGACACCAACATGCTCGCATATGCTAAAGGGTGGGCATACGACCCTGTACTTAGCTCTTCAGGGCCGGACTGGATGGCTCAAGATTTGGCCTCTCGTCCTGAGAGAACAACTGCTCGCGATATCAACGACACAACCATGCTCGCACATGCTGGAGGATGGGCATACGACCCTGTACTTAGCTCTTCAAGGCCGGACTGGATGGCTCGAGGGCAGGAGTTATTGGCCTTTCGTTCTCAATCTATCTCTCGGATTGAAGAGCTGAATCCTCCGGCTTCGGTTGTATATGAGGGCTCTGCTGGGCATTTGGTTGTCAGGCATGAAGTCACTTCACTCCGATCTCCCACTACCGACATAGATTGGCACATTGATACTCATCTGAATAATAACTACGAGATGATCGGGACCGATAGATGTCCTTGGAAGAGACGTTTACATATCAGTGTACTTTTGAGCCCGTGCCTTCGTCCGCAAGCCCTTGCGTTTTTCTCAGACGGAGGAAGACGTCGTGGCTTGCGGATCAAGGATGGGCAGAACGCCCATGGTAAAGTCGGATATTGGGGATCTTCATATTCCTCCTTCGCGGATACAGGCAGGATGTATATGTCTGTGTGAACGTTGGCTTTGGGTATTGCGCATATTCGATGAAATAGTCGTGGAGCATTGATGAGTTGCGACGTGTAGAGAGAGATGAATTTATGTAGGAGATGTGTGCCCTTAGGAAGAAGACGGTGTGATAATCACGGCTGAGGAGGAAAGACACTGCGCTTTGCGGTTCGATGGAAAAGCGCTGGAGAAGAAATGGTACCTACAGCCATTGGGCCAATGATATCCTGGAAATGTGTACGCAATTGCATTGCTTGGCGTCCGGTACGTGGCACTTTGACACTGTTGTGAGATATCTTTACTTACCATTCATTCATAGAACAAAACAAGTATATATCAGTAACGACCTCAACGACACGTTTCCTTTGGGTCACACTTTTCTCTTTCCAAGACCAGAAACGAATTAGACTAAATCACCTCCAACTCATCATCATCTTCTCGCTGCCCATCGCCTCCAAAATCTCCCCCCAAGCTCTCCCGACCCGCTTCCTTGATACCCCTATCAGTAACAAACCTCGTCTTCTTCCGTGACCCCTCCATATCCATCCCACTAGCCTTCCGCTTCTTGATCGGGCTTAGATGTACATTCGTAGCTCTATTGCCCAGCAAGCCAAGAGATGTTGCGTCAACGGGATCAAGTGCCTGTGGGTCAGCATGACCTCGCAATGATGCCTCGCCTCCCAGTCTCATGCGTAAGTAATCGCTACCCGCACCATTTCCTCCTTCGCCCAGCTTCCTTGCGATCTCATTCTCCTTTTCCCGCTCAGCTAATCGCTTCCTTACTCTCTCCTCCTTGCTACCGCCTCTCTCGATCGCGCCCTCTGCATCAATCAACTGCGCTGCGCTCCTACCGCCCGGTATCGGCGGGCCAACAAAGTACCTGGAGCTACTGCCGCGGTCATACTGCGCCCCTTCTCTAACGAGTCCATCCTCCTTTGGAGGTTTCTGCCTTCTCTTTTCGCCAAAATGACCCGTCCGACCTCCCTTCCTCCCACCAGGCGCAAACGGTGCGCTCATCCCTTGAACCTCCATTCTGCCTCGCCTTGTGCGCTCAACGACAACGTCAACATGGAATTCACAAAATTCAGTATGCCGCTTATCGATCCAGCTGGAGCACTGTTTGCCATCCTTGCGAACGCTTTTGCACCAGGCTAGATCTCGACTGGTGCCGATTTCGAGCACTGTGTCGTCGCTGGACGCGAGCTTGAGGCTGAAACGACCCGTGTCTGCTCGTCCTGGTGGGGGTGGCATGATGTCGGGGTTTAGTAAAGCGACTACAGTTCCGGGTGTGAGTTTTCTGAAGCGCGTATATGCTGTTGTGAAGAGAAAGAGGTCGACGGTCCATTTTAGGTCGGTGAGTGTCAGGACCATGTATTTACCGTTCGTGTTTTGCTCACTTTCCACTGCTTCCTCTGTCGATGTCTTATCTGCGTCTGTAGTTCTGTGAGTGCCTTTGTGTGTCAAGGGATTTGATTTCGAGGCTATAATGGCGAGTACTATGTGATCGGGTGCAGGTATGTCAGGAAGACAGTAATCGGGAGATTTGACAGCGCCCAAAAGATCTACAAGTCGAAAGATGTGTTTTTCGGAGAACGTTCGAGTGAGGAATTCATGAGGAAGCAGCCGCTTTGACAAGTGGAGCGATGAAAAGGGCTCGAAGAGTGAGCTGGCGTCTGGTTCTGGCAGCCGCGAGATTTCTGTATTCTTGGAAGGAGGTGACAATGATCGTGTGCGTTTTTTTGAGGCATTTGAGTCGTTTCTCGCCAGCTTTGGGAGTTCAGGTGGAGCGTTTGGGTTTATCCAGATATCCGGAGACAGATTACCTTGGGTTCGAGAACGGCGTATACCAGCGCTAGTGATACTCCGGTGAATGAGACCCCCATTGGCTTGATTTGCAGCCTTTAGGATCTCGTCTCTCGAGAATTCAGCGTCATGTTGTGGTCGACGTTCAATAGGGCTGAACTTCTCTTCAGCAGCTTGACTTAGATTCTCAATCTCCTGCTGCTTGACACCAAATCCGCTACTTCGCTGCCTTCGTAGCTTGTCCGCTCTGTCTTTCTCCGCCTTGTCTTGTTTCCTCGTCTCTGCGATCTTCTCGCTAAACGATTTTGGTCTATTTCTTTGATCCGTGTGCGCTACACCGGAGCTGCTCAGCACTCCCGCATTGTACAACGTGCTACCAAGACCAAGACTTCCAGTACTCCGGAAAGGATCATCGTCCTTTGCTGCCTCCCCAACAGGCCTTCGTAATGATATGTTTCTGCCTTTTAGGCCTTTGTCAATGCCCAGCAGTACCCGTCCAGGTGATCGAGCCTCTTCTGGAGCAACGCGCTTCCTCTGCGGTGATATAGGAACTTGTACATCGGCGGAAGCCTTAGGCCGAGCCAGAGCTGGTCTATCCAAGCTACCATGCGTCTGGGGCTGTGCATTCTCTTTCCCTACTGGCCGGACCCTTTCGCCGGCCGAAGTCTTTACCGCAGAAGTACATGTTACAGCTTTCCCCGTCTTCTGCTGAAGCTTCTTCAATTTTAGCTTCGCTTCAATTGCCGCCAATTTCAATTCTAACGTTTCTTCATCATCTTCGTCGTCCTCCTCAACCGGGCTTCCAGGGTTTAGCTTTTGATTGATGCGACCAAATATGGGTGTCGACGAAGCTTTCTTCAGCGGTGACGGTGACGGGGAGGTTCGATCATGGTACTGACGTATCTTTTGGCGTCCGGTCGGAGAGCTTAACAGCGCTTCGTGGGGCGATCGAGGCGGCCATCTTGGCTCAAGGTGATCTGTCGATAGGTCAGTCTTAGGGAACGAATGCGATATCCCTATTGCTAACTTGTAGCCATGTTCGGAAAGACCAATCGTCTCCCGAGTGGACATCGACTTTCCCACGCTTATGGAAGCCCAGAGCATGGGCTCCTGTTAAACATCAAGGTCAACTTAATAACTAAAATTATGACCGCGCACATAACTTTAAGCTATGCGTTCATTGATAATGATATAATTGCTCATACAAATGAAGACCAGAAGTCCAACACCAGAGTGTGCTGAGTGGCTGCGCTTCCGGAACGCGTTCGTCGCTTGTCACGTCTTCACGCGTCGCTAGCGCGACTCCCCTGCATGTCACTTCACTACTCCATGTCAAGAAACAAGGGACGCTCGATCGTATTGCTGTTGCAAACATGCCCTCCCAAGCTGACGCTTCTCCGAAGCTTTTGATACTTCCAGAAGATCGTTCCCTAGAAGCTAGAATATGTACCCTAGCGCATCCTCGAACCTCAAATGCAAGCCGATATCTTTTCGATCCAGAGAAAGGCATCTACGAATTCACAAGGGTAGCAGCGCCGAAGTCTACGTGCCAGAGTTGGCTTGTAGGGAGGCGCGCGAACCTTGCATCTCCAAATGCCAGGAGAAAGGATACAATTAGCACGGTCCCTGTTGAGCAGCCCTCAAAAATACTAGACTCTGAAGAGGCTTCCCCTGCAGAAAACAAGCATGTCGAAACGCGGCCGATATCAGATGGTTACGTTATGAAGGATGCTCAGCTCTTAGTCGCGACTCCCATTGACTATCTCTTCCTCCTCCTTCCATGCCTTACGAAATCGCCCTCAGCCAAGTCATCGTCGAAGGGTCTTTTCCTTTCCCTAGACGATCTTCTCGAGAACTTGTCAGAGAAGTCGAAACATCTTGACCAACTATTGGGTCATCCTAAGCTTCGTCAGGCGATGGAAGAACGAATGGAAGTGGTCTGCGATACCGTGGATGCAGGGGATGAGAAGATGTACCGGCTCAGTGACGAAAAGCTGTTGAACGAACTGCTACTGAAAGCGAAGGCCATAGTTGCGCGAGGATTACCAGCCAGTATGGAGGAGAGGTTCATCGGGAAGGTTTTGGAGACACCTGTAATGGTCGTGAAAAGAGAAGAGAGCTCATTATTAGACGCAAATCTACCCCAAAACGATACACCTACTTCTGAATCGGTAAACTCAGAGTCTGTGGACTCGCAAACGAGCATTACCAGTGTCGATTCGATCGCTTCAGCTGCTACAGAGATCACCATCCCTGACGAGACAGCTCCATCTGCAGCCCCCAATGAGCTCTACCACCTTTTGCGCCTACGCACCGCTCTCTCATATACGATTTCCTCCTATGTTCCTCCAATCCTAGCGACCACGTTGAACTCAATGCTGGCTTCGGAAAACAGCCCAATGGACTTCAAATCCCTTGATGAGTACCTCGCACGCATTGCGAAATTGCGCGCTGAAGCTCTGGCCGCTAGATCCTTAGGGGACTTTAGTCGAAAACGAAGCATGTTCGAAGAAGACGACGCTGCAGAAACGAGAGCGGAGAAGAAGCGGAAGAAAGAGGAGGAAGAGAAGAAGAAGAAAGCTGGAGAGACAAGGGGGATAAGAGATCTTAAGAAAGTGGACACAAAAGGGATGAAGAAGATGAGCGATTTCTTTGGAAGGAGGACTTCGCCGAGAAAGAAATAGTGGATTCCGTAGGTCTGTTGGGTGCTGTTGGATATGTGTATGATGTGAATTTAGCGTAGGTGTTGAAAAGGCATTCAAATTCACCGTCGACCCAGATCAATGTCTATGACTTTCCTCATCTTTTGATTTTCCTTCTCAATCGTCTCCCGTTCCTCTTTGGGATTGAAGAAACCCTTTACAGCAATTCCGATTACTTCGTCCCAAAGACCCTGCACTACGTCCTCGAGCTCCTCTCCACTCTGCTTGAAGTCTGGAAAAGCGTTGACCTCCAATAGCCATGCCGTACCCTTTTCATCGACGATCCAATCTAGCCCAAAGACTTCGAATGCATTCTCCAGCGTTTGAAAGTGAATCATCTGCTCGCGAGCCGCGGCTTCGAAAAGTGTACCTGTGGCTGCGCAGATTTGATCGTAGACTGACTCCCTCCAATCTATGGGCGCTTTGTAGGTGGTGTTTGGTAAGCTCCAGAACGGTAGCACACTGCCTTCACGAGAGCCGTCCTGGAGGCAGGTATTTGTGAGGTGAGTTTGAGGATCTAATTTCGCATACGGAGGATGACATTGCAAAGGCGCTCTATACGTTGCCGGTGCGAAGAGCGCCAGCATTTCTTTATAGACGAACACACGAAGCGCCTCGACGGCAAGGACATAGCTGCGAATGTGAAACTTTCGACATCCGTGCTCGTCGAAGACAAGCGGCCGCTCGATGTATTTCTGAGCAACGAAATGCCGAAGCTGAGACGTCATCGTTCCTGCACCGATTACATCCTGACCGTTAATAGCTGGCGGAGTATCTGATCCGGAATCTTCGTCGCTTTCAGGCTCTTGCGCTTCCCATTCATTGAAAATCGCTCGCAATTCGGCTTCGCTGCTGAAAAGTCGTACACCTTGACCCTGATCACTCATCCCGGGCTTGAGGATCCACCATTCCTCCTCTCCTTTTGCAAAGCTTTCGTGAAGCTCGAAGCATTCTGCCAAGGCCTCGTCTAGATACTCGGCATAATCGACCTCGAATGCCACAGTCAACGGTACATGACCTTTGAGGTTAGCGTCATCTGGATGCTTGCTCCACCAGCTGGTAATGGTATTGTGTAGATAATGCTTTCGTATCAATGCTTTTCGGATGATGTAGCTATTCGCTAAGGACGTCGTAGGGTGTTGAAGTAAGTGGGTGAAGTCGAGGGATTCGTAGGGAGCGATTTGGAGCAGAGGACTGCTGGGAGTTGGTAATTCATCGGGAGCATTAATCGTGACGTATGCGTAGTAATTACTTGGAAAATGTTTCGACAGCGCGGATTGAATGAGTGGCAGAACGTAAGGGTCTGCATCGATGACAGCGTACAAATCTGGCGTCGATGCTGAAGAGCTCGCCATGGTTGACGTTAGAGGTCTCAACTATAGTGGACAGTGGAAAACATCCCTCAGTGCTTGCGAACCAATGCTAAAGAATGGTGATCACTCATTAAGGAAATATTTTGGCTGATCAAGGAAAGATTGAAGAAGCTGCGGGGTCAAATGCTTTTTCATATTTGGTATGATATAGGGTTCTGGGCTACATGCCTTTGAAGACACGAATTACCGTTCCTTGGAGGTTCAACAATTCCAAGTACCGGGCTTGCTATCAAGATAAGTGGTAATTTTTGTTACGACCTGAGCGATATCTTGACCTGTCAAGGGTCATACTGGAGCTACGGATTACATTACGTAGCCGGCTATAGACCATCTCAAGAGGCAATTACGACTCTGATTTGGAGTTGTACCCTTTCGTTATTTTGGGCTTCTTGCCATTTCAATGACTCTTCATCCAACACTTGGTACTCAAAATCTCTTCACGACGTGGCATTCTTAGGCCTTGAGGTCATGAGGTTTAGACACAGAAGGGTAAGTATGTAGTCTACCACAGACTTGAAGCCCATCTTCAAAACTCGCGTCAACGGCGCCGGCAGGAGATCGTGCAACTAATTGTGGCAGTAAGCCTACCCTTTTTACTATCCCCGCCCTAGTTCGATAGAAACCTCGATGAAGGCTTCCAAGCTCTTCAAGGCAACACCGCTCTCTACTGCAAACCTTGCTCGCCTTACACCCTCTCTCCAAAGTCCATTCCCAGGGCCCCGTTCTTCGATCACTTCGCCATTACCCCAAATCGTCATCTCACTCTCGCATACCCCACTGATCACAAGCATAGCAGCTGCGTTCATCAAAACAACTTGCAAGATTGGATTATCCTTCTTGAGTTGGCCTTGGAGTAATTGCATAAGAATCTTTGCATTTTCTTCTGGTGTGCCGCCCCGAACGTCGCTCAAAGGTCGATTTGAAAAGCCGAAGTCACTGGGCTGCAGTTCAAAATGTTCGATCTGTGCCTGGACAGGCTGGGTACCCTTGGGTGGTTCCTTAATTAACCAGCAGTCTGTGATTCCAGCGCACGAAATTTCGTCCAAACCCTCTCGGCCCGCTACTACCATGGCTTTTCTCAAATGTGAAGGCTTACTCGAGCTGGATATCCTCAATGCTTCGGCGAAGACGGGACCCAACTTCCCATCTGCGACGCCGACGATTCTAGCTTCGACTAGTTGTTCAATCGGATGGGCAAGCGGCCCCAAAAGGTTGAAGATTGTGCGTATACCCATCTCTCTGCGCACATGTGCAGCATTTTTCATTCCAGGGTGAAAGTTGGGTGCGAATAGAAAAGCGTAAGAAGATTTCTCGTAGATCTTTGGTATATTTTGTGCATTCGAAGCCAAAAGATTGGGTGCTATAGGCTGTATACATGCCAAAATATCCGCAGCTCCAGAGACAGAAGTCTGCGCCTTGTTCCCATGTTTGGACATCAGCAGGAACGAAGATGCAATCAACGATGCCGTTGTACTGATATTGTAAGTCTGATGGTTTGAGCCGCCTGTGCCTACTATATCACAAAGTCCACCGTGATATGCTCCATGACTCCGTCCACTGCTTTTGATAACTGTCCTGAGATGATCGAGGTCCACTGGCAAGGCAGCCTCACGCATCTGAGCTGCACATGCGGCGATGACGTCTGCATCCCGGTCTCGACTGGTGTTGGAGAGGGTTGAAAGAAGGGTAGCAGCTTGTATGTCGGAGAGCCGACCTTCTTCAAACATGAGGGCAAAGCTTGCCGCTATTTCTTCTGAGGTTGCTTTGCCATGTATCCAGGGTTGATGTAATTGTTTCAGGAGAGGCGTGATACTTATGGCCTGGGAGTGCGGACTTGTGGCAGGCATTTTTCTGATGGCGAGCAAGAAGACATAGACTTCATCCAAATAATCGATGAAGAAATCCAATAAAAATGCACACAACGCCTTTTAACTCCTCTCGCCTGAGTCAAGCCCGGAGTACGCGTCTCTTCGATATATATTGCAGTCTTCGTAGTAGTAGACACTGCTTGTATAAGTGTATTGATTGCTGCTTGTAATAAGCTAAGTGAAACAAAATTTGTACCCCCGTTAAGAAGGTGACTGTTTGTTTCCCTCTGCTATGTGTCTCGTAAATGTTCCATATTGCACATTCGAGCTCGAAAATGTTATTTCAGCGGCGGTCTTTCTCAGATTGGGTTCGATGTGAGCTAGAAACCAGATGATGTGTGTGGCATCTCACCCTTCGAGCAATTGCAGTTGAGAGGATGGTTTGAGTTGGGAGCGAGTGAGCTTAGGGTGATCGCCCCTGGAACAGCGCTAGCGGAGGCTGAACTCTGGGGACTTAAGCCCCAAAATCCGGAGCGTCTAGCGGCCTTAGCTTCGAGATAGGGTGTCAGTCTTTTGACGTCCTCCAAATACATCGGCATTTTTGATCATGCATATTCTTGTTATCAACGATGATGGGCCTCCCAGCAACCAGACTTCACCCTATATTCACGCCTTTATAGCAACATTACAAAATGCAGGTCATCTAGTGTCAGTGGTATTGCCCCACGAGCAGCGCTCATGGATAGGCAAAGCCCATTTCGTAGGTCAACTAACCAAGCCAACGTACTTTCGCCCGGGTACCATCCACAAGGATGATGGTACCGTTCATCAGC
Organism: Lecanoromycetidae sp. Uapishka_2; assembly: GCA_035521555.1. Lineage (NCBI taxonomy): Eukaryota > Fungi > Ascomycota > Lecanoromycetes > Lecanoromycetidae sp. Uapishka_2. Next base: position 57,533 of record JASZXT010000076.1, read on the forward strand.
GCCCTCTTTCGTTCGATGAAGATGGAGAAGAATGGGTTCTTGTGAACGGAACACCAGCGACATGCGCTCAACTTGGTCTCCATCACTTCTTTCAGGACCGGCCACCCGTTGACCTGGTTGTTTCTGGGCCAAATTATGGCCGAAATTCTACTTCTCTTTTTAGTTTGTCTAGTGGGACGATAGGCGGAGCCATGGAAGCTGCTGTCTGTCGGACCAAAGCTATTGCACTGTCTTTCGCTTTCTGGTCCAGAGACCATGACCCGGAACTTATTGCTGCAGCCTGTCGTCTCTCTGTCAAGCTTACTGAGCACCTCTATAGAAATTGGGTACGTCTTTTCGAGACCAACCCTCTTCTTTATTGAGCATGAGAATATGAAACATGCTGTGGGAATACCGAATCCCATTGGCCTCTCTGTGCTCTTGTACCATACCTGATATCCAATCATCCTCGAAGTCCCGAAATGCTGACCCCCAATGCTGAGCAGGACTCGGATGTCGATCTGTATTCTTGCAATGTACCCCTGGTCAAGGGCGTAGAGACTAACAAAGTCATGCTCACGCATGCTCTACAAAACTATTGGACTTCAGGAAGCTCTTTCGAAGAGGTCGAAGCTACTGAACACAACGAGGATCCCGAAATACGAGAGAAAGAGATCAGAGAAGGCAGCGGCGGTGGTACTGACTCTAATGAAAAGCCAACAAGGCATAAGCATCGACACTTCAAGTGGGCACCAAAGTTTGGTGATATACAGAAAAGCATCGATGCTAGTCCTCCAGGCAATGACGGGTGGGCCATTCACAATAATTACACGAGGTTCTTTGTCCCATTGCTCTGTGCGCCCTGAATCTACTAATAAAGATCCAGTGTGACGCCCCTTAAAGCCAACTATATGCATGCAGCCAATATTCCTCTGGGAGAGCTCAAGCTGTGAGTATGTTAACAGGTACATCGAACCTTAGAACTTCGTCATCTACTTCTACCATCTCAATATTCAGAATATAAGGCTTTACTGCCCTGTATGCTGAAACCCCTTAGTGGGCCATTTCCTTGATAACTGCAGGACCGCTGGGTTTGTTAGCTTACTTCTGCCTGCGAAAATGTGGTGGTCAATTATCTTTTTGCCTTTTATACCGAGTATCAGGCCCTAATGGAGCGTAATCTTGAATTCAAATTGTACTATTGGGGTACTGGTCCACTGGGGAGTCTTCGACTACACAGCAGGTGAGCCCTTTTGACTGCTCATCAAGCAACATTTGCAGCTTTTTTATCTCAATCTGTTTTCGGTTGGGACTAGCTTAGCTCTTTTCTTCGCGACTTACTCGCACGCAACCCTTACAATCGTACCAGATATCAAAAAAAAACTCATTGAGCCCGCAAGGAGCAATACTAAATCTCCTCCACCTGCTCAGCACTCTTCTCCTCATCATCCACTACCCCTTTATTCACCCTCGCCAACGCCGCCAACCGATGCTTCTCCGCCTCCGGATTCATCCCAATAGCACTACTATTCCTCCTCACCTCCGCCTGCTCGTGCTCAATATACGCCAATGGCCGCTTACTAGAAATCGCATCTTTATCCGTAAAGATGAAAACGTTGCTGTTCTCGCGGAAGAGGCGATCGATGTCTTCGAGGGTGCGGTCTGCTGTTTCGGGATAGAAGAGGTAGACGGTGGGGACGAAGGCGGCGTTGAAGATTGTCCAGATTATGTAGAATTTCCAGTGCAGGGATTGGATGCCTATGGGGGTGATTTCGACGACTGGTTTTGTTCTTTTAGATTGAAGCCTACGGTATTGGAGCTTGAGAAACTCACCCATAAAATTGAAGGCCCAATTCGATGCAGTGCCCAGGGCTGCCCCCTTTGTTCTCATCTACGGGACATGTCAGCTGCCGGAGAGGAGCGGACCAGAGTTGGTATACTTACACTGAGAGAGTTAATTTCGGTCGGATACAGCCATGGTACACCTTGAAACCCGATTCCAAAGCAAATGTAATAGCTTCAGGAATCAATTGTCAACTTTTCACTAAGTATACTGTTGAATGACTTACGTAAAGAAGAATGCTACAGATGCGGCAGCGACCTGCTTGCTGGCTGCATAGCCTTGTAACTCATTGTACCTCAAGAGGACGGTAATGAAAAGGTAGCTAAGACATTGACCAGTAGCAGCATACATCATCATCTTACGTCTTCCCCATCTCTAGGCTCGAGGTCAGTACTTGAATGTGCCAAGAATTAGAGAAAAATTACCTCAACATTGGGAATACCGATCATGGAGAAACTAGGAACTTTGTCAGCCAGCGACTGTGGATTTCAAGATCCTTTCTAGGCAAATTCGCTTACGCAAGATAGCTGACCGAGTTGCAAGCGGCTAGAAGACGGGCAAGCTTTTCACTCAGATGCACAGACTGGATGAGCACAGTCGGTAAGTAATAGCTCGTGACATTGATACCAGCAAGCTGTTGCATTGCCTGAGCTCCAGCTCCGAGAAGCAACCGACGGATCGTAGAGGTTCCCTTTCCACTTCTGCCTCTCAGGAGGTCCCACCATCCGACCCCGTTCTCGCGCTCATACTGGACCGCCCATTGAATTTCCTTCGATTCAGTGATGACAAACGCGTCATCGAGGGTGGTCGCCTCGAGATCGGCAATGATCTGCTCAGCTTCGTCGAGTTGGCCATGTGCAATCAGCCATCTAGGGCTCTCTGGAAGCCATGGTACTGTTCCATATAGGATGAATATGAAAATGAACTGGAACGCTAACGGGAATCGCCAAGCGACGGGTCCATTGACATAGGAGAAACCATAAGTCATCCAATTTGACAAAGAGAAGCCGGCAATGTTCAATATTAATTCAATGACAACAAGCTTTCCTCTCCAGGCAGCCTTAGACGTTTCTGCTTGCCAGACAGGCGCAGTAGCTGTGTTCAATCCATTTCCGAGACCGGCAATGATCCTTCCGGCAATCATTTGACCAGTGCTAAAGGCGGATATCTGAAGTATGGCACCAATGGACATGACCGTAGTCCCCAAGAGAATGGACTTCTTTCGTCCTAAACGTTCGCCAATTGAGAAAGCAGCAATAGCTCCGAAAAAACACCCAACATCATACAGAGCGGTGACTGTACCGAGAAGCGAGGTATGCTCCGGTCCGGCAAGATCGAGGGTATTCAGAAAGTCCTGGGTAACGATCACGCCGCCTGTTTCGGCAGGGGTTAGTAACGCTCGGTATGAAAGCTGACAGCCTTACCAAATACCCCCTGGTCGTAGCCAAACAGAGTCATATCCGTGGAACAGGCGACGGAGACCCAAAACGTCAGCCATCCTCCTGTGAGGCCAAAGTATGGCTTTCGTCCCCCTTTACTACCTTTGAAGAGACCCATTTTTGAAATGAATGAGCTCCAAAGGGAATGTTTGAATGTGTAAAATGAGCTCAGGCTAAGAGCAAAGATCGAGGAGATACTGATAAGAGAAATCAACAAGCCAGTCCCGCATATCATGCAAAAAACGCAGAACGTCATGGGACATGATGCGGGGCAAGTTTATTTGCTGCAGGATGATAATCCGTTTATGCCGCTAAGTGTAGCTTACCCCACACCGTGCCGTTCAACGGGGTGAATTTAGTACTGTTTCGCTAAATCTTGTTCTTTACCGTATGTTTGATGTTCGCAGTCTCCAGGGTCCAATGAGCTTGGCAGGCAGCGAACGCAATAGTACGCGGACTTGGGGATTGAGAGCATATTTTGACAGTGTGGCTTAGGGACATGACTTCAGGGTATGGGGATTAGATGCAGCGAGATCCCAAGCTGGCATTGATATCAGAGCGACCAATTGACTACCCCACATTGTTCGAGCCCAAGGCGGGAATCTGTGAAGCTTAGAAAAGAGGCCTGAAATAGAGTATCATCAGCCTCATTGGCTCACCTGTATCGCGCGAACCAATGGAAATACACACTAAGTGACAGATACGATCAAGCAGTGAGAACATGGCGTGACAGAACAAGGAGAAATGTATATGTATCAATGTCTGTGCAGCGGAATGTCCGTTCGCAAGAAGAAACGAAATAGTTCGGTGCCTCGGGCTGTGAATGAGCAGCGCAAGAAATACCCATACCTCAAGTATAGATGAGCATTCTCTAGATTCACAATACAGTTCACATCTTCGTGTGTAGAACGTTTGGGACATGTTAGAATCATGCACGTCAGTCGAAGAACGGCATTCGATATGGATTGGCAATCGTGACATTGCTGGAGCCCAATTAGTAAGATCGAATACAAGCCTCTGGAAGGGTACTGTGCAAACCACCTGGAGCAAGTGACCCAGTAGAGCCCGTAGAGTGTAGGAGTCTCGGAGAATCGTTGGGGAAAAGGCAATATGCCACGCGAGCCGCGCTAGCGCCGCATAAAACGGTACTGTACATAAATAATAATGCAAGCAAACATCAACTCGGACATGAACTTTCTTAAACCTCATCACTCCACGGTCATTTCGTCTCCACCACTATGAAGCTCTCCCCAGTCCTCCAATCGCTCGCAACAGCTATGCGCATACCAATACATCCTCCAATCCGACCAATTAGATGTCTCGCGCTCTTACCCCTCCACAACAAGCCATCGCCTCAACATACCGCTCCTTTCTCCACAACGCCTCAAACCCTGGCGCGAAAAGACAAGAGGCCCAAAAAGGACCCAAAAATAAGTCCGCAAACCACACTGCTGCCACAACGTACCAGTGATCGCTAACACCCGCTTTCTCAGCGATGATACGCTACCACCTCCACCACCCCCTAACCCCC
>JASZXT010000077.1:0-61877 GCA_035521555.1 Lecanoromycetidae sp. Uapishka_2
AGGTAATAGATTGAGATGGGTTGAATATAGACTTAGATGGTGGACGGGAGGAAACTGAGATAGAATGTCTTAGCCTTGGGACGAGATCTATAGAATGTTGATCGAAAAGCTGTTACTGTTTACAAAGTATGTGTTTGGTAGCAAAATTGGACGACCCCTCAGACGCGTGTTAGGGGCCAGAGACACCCTAGAAGGGGTCGCCTAGCAGTTGGCCAACCCCAGCAGCCCAGCTACGTAACCCGGAAGCTATTTTGGGGGCGAGCTTTAGGGGCTAATGCAGACCTTGCCAGGGATTTACACGACTTACGAATCGAAAGATCTTGTTAAAATTTCTTAGTACATGTCTTGTCGAGAATACATATTATCATTGAGGGATTCTACACGCGAAAGCGTATATAGTATCAAAGCGAGCTCCTTTAGGTATCACATACATTCAGCTTCAGCAGGATTCCCATTATGTAATGATTTTCATTTCCACTACAATAATTCACACCCCAGCATACCAATACTTTATCCCATCATCCAAGCACACACTGTAACGAGCCCGAAATGATACCACTTACATTTCCCAGCCTCAGCTTCCATACTCCTCTTCTCAACAACCGCCACCTTACTTCCCTTCTCCATAGATATCTCCGACCCAATCCCAAATGAACCCACCCCTGGCTCACCGCCATTACTTCGCTCATCAAAAGCAGCCTTTCTGCACACAACAGCACTAGCGACAACAGCGCAATTGGAAGGGGGTCGCTTACCTTTTCCGTGCGTACTTGCTTTGGTGATGCTGGAAGGGGCGTTCTTGAGGGGTGTATTGAGAGGGTGCAGGTATGACGGAGTTTGTTGCGATTTACCCAAGTCTTGAATCTCGCAATCCTCGGGCAGTGGGAAAAGGGATGGGTGGTGCTTCATGGGTGTGTTGAGTGGATTTAGGTAGGAGGGAATGCGCTGGGGTTTGCTCAGATCTTTAATCTCACGATCTTCGGGTCCGGGAGATGGTGGAGTGGAGTGCTTGGATGGTATGTTGAGAGGGTTCATGTATGAAGGGATTTGCTTAGCTTCTTCGTTTCTTGCGTCTTGTGCCTCGTCGTCGCGAATGTCAGTGGTAAGGCTGCGGCTGTAGACCCTACCTTCGTAGTGCTTACCATCGACACCAATGTATGGTACGGTGCGGAATCCCGAGGTAACTGCTGCAGGCGCTGAAACGACCTTGTGAGCGGCGTGATCTGTCTGATTTGTTGCATGAGGATGGTCGTGCTTTGTCCCATTCGTGGCGTGATCGTGTCCGGTACACTCTCCATGAACTGTCTCGTTCTTATCGTAATGATAGTCACACCTGGCGTCATTTCTCCTCGAATCCTCTTGATTTTCAAACACAACAGTTACCTTGTCAGTCGAGTCATCATAACTTACCGTCACATCAGGTGCATTGGCTTCACCATCTGCGTCAGGGTTTGGTTCGACAGCTCCATCTGGAGCCTCGTCGAGACCTGTCCTCATGAGGCTTGGCGATGAGCTGACTGCAGATGTGGTTTGGCTGGCTGAGTAAGGGTCAACGGTCTGGAGGCTGACTGCAGATACAGTAGCACTCGCAGGATTAGCTTCAACGGTCAGAGATTTAGGACTCACAACAGAGAAGAGAGGCTGTCCTGCATTCTGTGGGAGTGGAGATGCGTTGAAGGTAAAGGCAAATCCCAGAAGGCCCAAAAGGGCTTGATGCGATTGGCGCATGATATCGCTTGGGTCTTCGACAGCCTCGGTTGTTCTACGATTCCCTCGAGGCGGTGTGGAGTTGCCAGGCTCTGGGGATGGATGAGAGTGGATGGGGAAAACGAAGTCTTGATGGGGACTTAAGAATGCGAGAAGAAAGTCAAGGGTTCTTTGTCAACCAATGTATTCTACAATGGCGTTGTCATACGCTGGTACTGCACAAAGAAAAGCTACTTCGTTTTTTTCTCGCTTCGACACAGCCATCCCACTATAATGCCACACTACAAGCTTTGTTTGAAAATCCTTTGTATGCAACATTGTGGTAATCATGGAAGGTCAATTGCAATGGTGTTCCACTCCGAGGTCTCCGTGATTGGCGAGATCGTTCTTTGTTGGTGCACCGTTCCTCAGATATCACCTGCCTCCGACCTTCCTCTATTACATAGGATAGCCTAGCATGCAAGTTGACAAGCGAGACTTGAAGAACGATTAGGTTTTCTACCTTGTCTTCTTCATTGCTGTTTGCTCCGCGCGCTTCTCAACGGCTTTTGTAACACCAGGCTCGCCCTAGCCCAAACAATAATTATCGCCTTCCTCAACGTCGAATATGCAACCACGACAATGTTGCAGAAAACATTTCCCTTCACTGCCGGCACTGGCATTGGCTATGTGGGCCATGACAGATAGAACCAGGTCCTTCGGGGTTTTGCATGCACAGTTCGGCATGCACGCCTGCCAAGATGTCGGTTGTTTTCAGAGGGGTCATCTAGGCAAACACACGCAGGGCCAAAGCGTCTCCACCTGTGCATAGTTCTATCCTACACAGTCCATGCAAACTTCCTCGTGGGTATCTCCCACCGTAGGCCTTGCCTTTGTTTCCGTAGACGATGATATTGAAAGCCTTAGTACATTTGTCTTGCCTTCATTTCGAAAAGCTATGACGTACGATTTCCCTCTTTGATCTGATCAACGTTGCTAGATTCAAAGCCTTGTCTCAAAACATCAATAGATACAAGCCACCTCACCACCGGTGTCATAGATGGAAACCGAATTCCCTTGCCTATCGTGCACCGGAGCTTTCTCAGTCCCATCCCTGCTCAAGCTTTCCGAAAAGAAGCAAACAACCTGTTGTCGATCTCGGCGCTTTTCAGTGGGGAGATCCCAGCTCATCGTGTGGGACCCATGAATGGATGGTGCCTGGGTTATCGGGTCCCTACATTATCCTTGCCATGTATCCCCCTTGGGTATCCCCCTTGGGAAGGCTGCCAGACATTTTCCCAAGTTTTTAACTCCTACAGATGATGGTGGGGGAGATAGAAAGGTGATTGGAGATCGTCATCAGGGGTATGCCGCAGCCATCATGCAGGTATTCAATAGCGCCATGCGGATCCTGCATGGCTAAGTGGGATTGGCAGATAAGGTACATAACAACGTCGAAGGAACAACCAGATAATAATAACCATATCTTAAAAGGTAAAACACGATAGAGTAGTCTGCGCCATGGAGCTGAGGCTAAAAGAAAGGAAGGAAAGGAGCCATGATGTGTTCGCGCTACGATAATGCACTAAGGTACAACGAATTCTCGATAGTCTGTTGACCGTAGATAAGACGGAATGTAGTCAATATCGTGGCACGGCACGGGACAACAAACAGTGAAAAGTGGATGTGTTGGATGGGGCACGGGAAACTTCACGGGAGCAGCGCCTTCCGAAACACGCAGTAGAGGCACAGGAAAGTATGGGTCAACAACACCTGTGTTGCTAGAGTACAGTCATGAGTATTGAAGAGATGACAGTGTCAGGAATTCAGATATGCTCAAGGCCAAGGTGAATATGAGTGCTGCCCAACTGCAGAGCAGGCGACAGCAATCCCAGTCCATCACTCCGCCGTCTAATTGTGAGTAGCCCAGCCAATCCATCTTTGCAGCAGTCAAACCAAGAGGCCGTCCCAGCCTATCCTAGCCCAGCCCAGACAAAGGAAAACAAGAAGAAAGCCCAGAAAATATCCCAGAGCCGTGGCATTTGGAAGCACGGGGCTGCCCATGTCCATGCTTTGGCTCCACCATCAAGGCGAGCAGTAATTTGTCGTTCGTGGAGCTGTCCACTTTCAAAAATCGGTGAGTCGATCCTGTAGTTGAATGGTAGTAGTGGCGATGCCAGCAGCACTTGCTGGCATGACAGATAGGAAAGTCGTAGTCGTCGTCTAATATGTTTGACGGTCATGCTCATGGTGTTTCTTTCGTGGTGCAAATACAAAGGGTTCGCTCCTGAACACCGCCGCGCTGGCAGTGGGGCCGGCAGGATATTCACGCTTCGCCAGGGGAAGTGTGACCTTGGTGGGAAGCGGGAGGCTCACTGAGATGGCTGCATTCTTGCTATCAGTTAGGCCCTCGGTACTTAGTATGAAGGGTGGGAGACGCTTACATTCTGTCACGTTCTCGAAGTAGGAACGGGGAAAGACGGGGCGGGCAATGGGTGCAAAGCGTGAGTTGAGAGATCGGCCCTCTGGCATAATGTTGTTGGGCATTGGGTGTGAGACGACGGGGGCCGCGAGTAGGGTGAGGAGGGAGAGGCAGACGGTAAAGATCATCGTTGAGGCCTTCATTGCTGGTGATATGGGTTGGTACCAATAGCGATGACTAGGTCCTGAATAATTGGCTGGCTGGATGCTGGCAGCGAGTGTATCACGTTGCTACTGACGCTGAGTGATGGACTGGAGCTGGAGTAGTAGCGAGGGGAATGGAGCTCGATGTCGAAGGAAATTGTTTGTCGATTGCTGTTTTCAAGAAACATGGACTAGAAGAGGATGGAGCGCCTTTTTGAAGCTTCTCTAGTCCTTCTTATCACGCAGGCACTTAGAAAGTCCGTCCTCGCATATTTGCATATTGCTGACTGCTTACCATTCGGCAGTCGCTGCAAGCAGCGTCCTCCTTGTGGAGCTCTCCGACGATCTTCGCCTAAACAGAGGCTCAAGCTGCGGTGACAATTAGCCAAGCAGACAAGGCGGAAGAGTGGATACAATGGATAAAAAAGTTGCGGGTAGACGAGATAGAAGGGGTGAGATTGGTCGATAAAGCTCCATCGGAGTAACCTGCAGGTTGGTGAGCCATTATCCTGGGCACTTGCGTTTGGTGCGTGTAGATAGATTTTCGTAGGGTTTCGGTAACATCCAGTATCGTAGCTGCAGGATCGTGCGATACGAGGTTGCATGGCGTTATTCGGATGGGCTTATGAGGCTTGTCAAGCGAAGACGACGAGGTAATATTTATTGTCTGTAGAGGGCCACGATAAAGGGCGGACGACGCCGTTGATCTCATCCCTTCATGCCTAGCAGGGTTTCCGCATCGAGGGTGAATGATGTCAAGCATATTACCGGGTTTGCACAATTGACCATTTTGGGGCGAAACAGCGCGTACAGCCTGACCACTTGTCATGCAGGGGGGTATTGGTTGAGATCTTCTTTGAGTTACGACGGTGAGACCTATGTCTGCGAGGTAATTGATTACGATTGACAAATGTGGCTTGATCGCTCGTCAAGCAAGCCAAACATTTTGCAAGCGTAGCGAGCCTCGAAATCAGTGTATCTTAACGAATTCTTTTTCCATAGATGCTCTATTAAGGTGAGAAAGGCGGTCTCAACTTGCATAGGCGAACCAGACAGCTTATCACTGCGAACTACATGCAGGGCCCTGGGCGGCCTACTCGGAGGGCAATTTGGTCGTGGTAACCGGAAAGATCGAGAAAGTCAGGAGAGAAAATCGATGCACTTACTGGGAATACGAGCAAGGATGAACAATTGGTAAAAGGTGGGACCCAGGTTTTGCCATAAATGGTATGGCTCAGGGATTTGTTTAGGCGCTGAAGCGTGAGATGGAAACTGGGAGCCCAAAGGATGGAGTATCGATCAAGGTTCCAGGCGTTAGTCATTCAGTCTTTAGTTGTAAGCCATTAGCCATTAGCCATTAGGGCGCCCAGTAATTAACAAAGAGGTAGGCATTAATGATAAGAGGCGACAAGCGCGATCTTTCCAATGGTGGTTATTCCGCTCAATTGCTGCCAGGAAAGCACCAATGCACCTTTACCGAAAGGCTAAGCCGTAAACGAGCCAGCCGGATTTGGCTGCATTATGCATGTCGTATCTTAAGCTTACCTTGCAGCTTCGGCAGATGCCATCAAATCAGGATGGACATTGCTATAAGCATGTTACTGTAGGAATAGTAATAAATAGTCGTCCCTGAGTATCTCATACGCTTGTCCTCTGGCACGTCTCGGTCATCGAGAATAAACAAGCTAAAGCCTTCGTCATTATAGGAATGTACTTCAGCGTCCTTTCGGATGTCCCATTTGGTTCAAGAAGCTGCCAAGCCATACAGTCATACACTCGGACTTCGTAAATTTAGCCAAAAGATAGACATCCGTCTCTAGTGTCACACCTAACCTGGAACGCATACCAATTATCGTGATGATCACTCACACTTTTGCGGGACGTTGGATGGCTGTTGTGAAACTCTCTCCTTGGGTGTGGATCGTGCCAGCTGAACTTGCAGCTACCCAACGTATCCTGATTGTGCCTGATGATTGATGACTGATGGAACCATGCTAGCAGGTATATCGAAATTCTGGATGGCGGTAACCCAGCATACCGGCATCACCTTCTGCAAGTCTGTAGTCTCGGCCACCCTGCGCACGTTTCTTATTCTCAAACTTTGCATAAAACATTGTCGTGGTTGTAAGGATAAGCGAGAGCACGAGAAAGGCCATGTTGATGGAACTGTGAATGCCCAATCAGACAACAGACGGAAGTGAGGGTGTCAAATTCAGTGGAAGCACTTACTGCCCCGTCACATAACGTGGACTGCAACATAAAGCCTTGTTAGTTGAAACAATCAAAGAGTTCTTCGGAACGGGATAAGGTACTCACGCATCCGATGTCAAATAAGTAAACGTGGCGATGAACGCAGAACAGTTTGCAATTGCTATCTGGAGACCAGTCCCGGTCGCTCTCACGTAGTGAGGGGCTAGATTGTTCGCAAGCCTGCAGTGAGTGATAGGATCATCAGCCTTGCAGATGTTGACATATTATGCGGGTCCGATGTTGGAAGCCGCTAAGGGAGAGGTCAATCTTACCAGCCCATGACTGCGGGCGAGCTCGGGAAAACGCCTTCTCACAGCTGTCAGCTGAAACTCAATGCGAAGACATGCAAAATATTACGACAAAATGCTGCAATGCGCTACTTACCGGCAGCAACAAAAAACGTGCTACTCCTGTCAGTGAAGTTCATGGCGATCAATGCTTGGACGAGAAACCGACTTACCCTCCGTAATGCACCAGAGGTCGCGCAGGAACCAAAAGCAAGATGTAGCCAATTATTGCTAGCGAACAGCCCACAATCATGATGGGACCGCGCGCTTTGATCCTGTCCGACAATAACGTGCCGCCCAGAACGAAAATGAACCCTGCAATGTTACTACACAGTGTTAGATCAAGCATTCATCTTCAAAACGCTGATATTGATATCCTAGATGCGTCTCTAAAGCAAAACAAACTTGCCCTGTCAAATAACATCATGACTAGGTTGACACACAGAAGAAATAGGGGACTCACGGGGGAACGGTGAAGAGCTGCGCGGTGACGCTAGTATAGCCTAATTCAAGTATTATTGATGGCAGGAATAGCGAGAAGCTATAGATAGGCGTGATGATAGCAAAGAAGTTAAAGCTGAGCAGCAGCCTGTGCAGATCTCAAGTTAGCACCACCTCTTTGCGACGATTGTTCGGACATGAGGTGTGGTTGGGAGGTTTTTACTAAGTAAGGTAAAACAAGTCAGAGTATGAGATTGATTCGCAGGAAATGACTCCGGACTGCACATACGTATTCCAATTGAGCACGGCCATTCGTACCCACCGCCAGTTGAAGGTTTCTGCTTCAACATTCGACTTGCTGCTCGCCCCATGGGCATCAAGCTTCATCCTTGTAACAGCCGCATGCCGCTCCTCCTCGGTCAAGCACTTTGCCTGCTTAGGAGTATGCGGAAGGAAAAACACCGTCAAAATGCCGAAGCACACAGTCACAGCACCCTCGACAAAGAAGATCCATGGCCATCGATTGTACCCGTGAAATCTGATCTCTGCCAGTCCTGTAGCTAGTAGACCTCCAAAGGCTCCGCTCAGCGGGGCGGCGCAGTAAAAAAGTCCGAGTCGGAACAGCAGGTCGTGCCTTCGATAGAACATGCTCAGATAGAGCACCATTCCCCCCAATAAGCCACCCTCGCACAGCCCAAGAAAGCACCTAGCTGCGATAAGTCCGCCATAGCTCTTTACACTCCCCATGCATGTTCCTACTATTCCCCAGGATATCATTAGTCCTGGCAGATAATAGCCAGCCCCAATCCATTTGAGGATCCAATTGCTTGGGACATCGATGAGGACGTAGGAGACGTAGAAGACCGTAAGAGCAACGTTGAACTTGTTACCATTTGTGAGTTTAAGGTCGGTGGCGAGGCCATCTATACGAGCGTTGCCGATGTTGCTGCGGTCGATGAATGCGAGGAGCCAGAGACCAAAGAGCCAGGGAACGACATGCCTATCAAACTTGGAGGTAATGCGACGGTCAAGAGCTGGGTCAATTTCTAGGACTTCATGTAAACCCTGGTCTTCTTTGTCGTTGAAACTTTCATTGTGTATCCCATCTTGGATCTTCTTTTCCGTGCTTGCCATCATAGTGCTGGATACTGTCTTCTTCTCGGCAGTACGGAGCGCGTTTTCGCACGGTGGATGAATTACATGGGCGAGGAAGGCAACGACGAACGAGAGGCGACGGTGATCTTTGTGCTACAACGAAGATGAGGTGAGGTCGAAGGACCTGTCGTTGTGCGACACCCATGTCAACAATGCCTGCTCCCCATGCATGAGAGAGGTCAGTGCCCTCCGTCAGGCGTGATGCTGCGTGACCCGCGAGAACCCTGGACCCCGGACCCCAGACCCAAAGCCGCCGCTATTTACGGGCCTTCTGGCGCCCAACCTTCATTATCGTTAGCCTATGATTTAGGTACAAAAGTAGATTCGAGGTGTCTGGGACGAATATTAATACATTGTGAGCAACTACACGCTACACTCTCTGCGCATCATCTCTTCGCGCTGTCCTTCATGGTCAACATGTTTCCTCTAGCTAGAGTTGAAGAAATCCGGTCAAACGGCTCCGATTCTCAGGGTCATTGCTTTGAAAAGTGCTCTCTGAGACGCGTGAAGTCCAGAAAGCCGGCACTTGACTTGCATTGAGTACTTTCATATAATGCACCTGTTGAGATATTCTTGATACGAGAAAACTTCTCATTGCCAATGACTATCACCACGAGAGTTCGCGCCCAAAATCTGGGCTTATGATTTCGTCTTGTTTCCTTCCCCAACACCTAACCAACATGCATCATTAAATGAGCGATCCAACAATCAAACCCTTCCAGGCTCACTGCTAAGGCTCACCGAGCAATCTTGCAGTGATATCCCCAATATAGGCCTCCTCTAGCTCGTAGTCTTCCCCATCATTTGGATCGATGCCCACGTAATCGAAGGCGGAAACGACACGATCGAGGTCGAAGCCCATCAGGACAAAGCGATTGATCATCTGCTCGTTGTAGCCACCGTATCTGTGAATGTCAATATAGATTTCATCTTCAAGCGAAGTATGAGAGTAGACTAACAAGGCGGCTCTTTCCGCCGCTTCTTCTTCCTTCGACCGCTTCTGCTTCTGCTCTTTTGTCTCTGCCTTGGCCCCTCCACTGCCTTCACCTGCATCCTTTTTCGGCGCCCCAGCATATTTCACGGCCCATTCATGGGCAACGCGCTCAAATTCCTCAGGATTCCGGGTGAGCATGCTTGCTACTTCAGCGTCTTGTGGATCTTTAGGTTCGGGTGTGCTAAGAAGGGACTGTAGGGAGAGAAGGGCGGACTTGATCGTGAGCACAGGTGACCAGGCGGAGGACAATGTGTCGAGGCATATTGCACCTGTCTGGCTGCTGACATTGGGGTGCCAAAGCTTGGTGTCGAATTTCATGATGGGGGGTCGAAATGGATAATCGCTAGGTATTTTGACGTCCACTGTATAATTTCCCCCCTCATACGCTGTCCCAGGCGGGCCCTTGAAGGAGCCCTTGAGATGTGTAAGCTCATCTCCATTGCCAGCTGGAGTGACTGAGATGTTAGAGAGACTGTCAGAGTGGATATCTGCCACCTCCTTTGCGATGCGGCGGTTACGACTCGACGACATTATCACGGATAGTACAAAAATTGGTGGCAGGAAGGCCGTAGACCGGGTGCAATGGTGGTACTCGACGTTGCAGGATGTGTCCAGTGAGTGTAGGGGTATTTATCCACCAGACAGTATAATGACCTATGTACGGCCTTCTTCTCATGAGTCTCTTTGTACAGTTCTCTTTGTGCAAAGGCCGTTATTGTGTTATTTGTAGTCCAAATCCAGTGCTTCAGTGAGACTTTTGTACGGCTTGTGGCTTAGAGTTAGAGCTGAGGCTCAGAAACGAAGGCTCAGAAACGAAGGCTAAGCCTTGTCGAGGCTTCCGACTTGATCTTCGTACTTCTGTACAACGTGATCTACTGTACTTGTGGTGAGAAAGCAAGCCTGGCTGATTATAGCGACTTGAATCAAGGTAAGCTTCCACTGATAATGGAATAGAAATGTAGACAACAATTCCTTTCTTTACCTGCCTATGGCTCGAAAGATGAGCAAGTGATTTAATGGTTGATAAGGCTGTTGCGGCCTAAAGGTCAGCATTGGAGCTCCAGCCAATCAGAAGCCAGTCCGTCGGAAAAGCTTCGGGCAGAGCCGCAGTATGTACGAGTACAAGCTGAGAAGCTCCATCATCGTGGTGATCAGTCTTTCATATACATCAGAATCACTGCCCTACTCAGCCCCTTGACTCTGCTGCATCCATCATAGTCGGAGCAACTCTTACTTGCGTCGAACGAGGTCCAAGAAAGTCCATCCATCATGGTTAGATCACGCAAAGTCTCCCCAGCGGCAAACAAGCAACGGCTGACGAAGCGTCTAGGGTAACAACACCTCTGGTCTAGGAGGTAACCCACCTGGGGGTGAGGGTAAGGATGAGAAAGACAAGAAGGTGTGATATCAGTCTTGTACCGTTTATGCTTCCGGACTTTTATTGAACCTGCTCCTTGTATAGAAAGACAAGCCTAAGTACGAACAACCACCCCCTCCTACGACGCGCATTGGCCGAAGAAAGCGCAAGGCAGCCGGTCCAAATGCATCGACAAAGCTCCCCGTCATCTATCCCACTTCACGATGCAAGCTCAAGTACCTACGGATGCAACGTGTTCATGACCATCTCCTGCTCGAAGAGGAATACGTGGAAAACCAAGAGCGCATACGCAAAGCCAAAGCCCAAAACACTACAACGCCTGCTACATCTGGTGGAGACTCCGACGCACTGGATAGAAATGCGGATGAGAGGAGCCGAGTCGATGATATGAGAGGAAGTCCGATGGGCGTTGGCAACTTGGAAGAGATGATTGATGATGATCACGCTATCGTCTCCAGTGCTACTGGGCCTGAATACTATGTCTCCATCATGTCATTCGTTGACAAGGACCTTTTGGAGCCTGGGGCAAGCATCCTGCTACATCACAAGTCTGTGTCAGTTGTTGGTGTCTTGACAGACGACGCGGATCCTCTTGTCTCGGTCATGAAGCTGGACAAGGCCCCTACGGAGTCTTACGCAGATATTGGTGGTCTCGAGCAGCAGATACAGGAGGTCCGAGAAGCTGTCGAGTTGCCGCTATTACATCCTGAGCTGTACGAAGAGATGGGAATTAAGCCACCGAAGGGCGTTATCCTTTACGGTGGGCCTGGGACAGGGAAGACATTGCTCGCCAAGGCCGTCGCAAATCAGACCAGCGCTACCTTCCTTCGGATCGTAGGTAGTGAATTGATACAGAAGTACCTAGGAGACGGCCCACGACTCGTACGACAGATCTTCCAGGTCGCCGCTGAGCATGCCCCTTCGATAGTCTTCATTGACGAGATCGATGCTATCGGCACAAAACGATACGAGTCTACATCTGGTGGTGAGCGTGAGGTACAGCGTACTATGTTGGAGCTGCTCAATCAACTCGACGGTTTTGATGACAGGGGAGACGTAAAAGTCATCCTTGCCACCAATAAGATTGACACATTGGACCCTGCACTAATCCGTCCCGGTCGAATTGATCGCAAAATCCTCTTTGAGAACCCAGACCGTACGTTTTCCTGCTCCTCTCAGCAATAGTCCCGGCTCAGCTAACACGGCCGCAGAAAACACCAAGAAGAAAATCTTCACCCTACATACCTCCAAGATGTCTCTCAACGACGACGTTGAACTTGATGAATTTATCAACCAAAAAGACGATCTGTCCGGTGCTGATATCAAGGCTATCTGCTCTGAGGCTGGCCTGATGGCGCTAAGAGAGAGGAGAATGAGAGTCCAGATGGCAGACTTCCGTTCGGCGAGAGAGAGAGTCATGAAGACGAAGACCGAGGGAGAGCCCGAGGGCTTGTATTTGTAGACGGTAGAGGAGCATTAGTCGAAGGTTCAGGAGAGGCCGAAAGCCTTTAAAGTACGTTCAGCTTCTACATGTGTTCTTAGCATAGACTTGAGACGGAGGAAAATGGTAATCAATATACATCAATGACTGCCATAGCCCATAACCTTGTTTTAATCCCCTTTCGCTATAACTACCATGAAGTTTAGGCCACAAAGCCAAGTCAATACCAATATTATACGTGGAAATTATCTTGAGAGTCATTAAAAACAGCTTTGCCCGGCAAAGAACATGTCACATACCGTGCTGACTGAAAATCATCGTTGCTAAGATTGGTCAGGGAATCCGCTGAGACATCTCAATGGGGCTGTCCCGAGTCTTGGACAAGGAAAAGTGAAAAACTATTTGGCTGATGATGTGTAGATTTGGATATGCAATCTCTTTCCCCTGTACTGGTACCGTTGACAGCACTACTTATCCAGTTTTCAGGACCAGAGCCGGTGAGGCTGCGAAAGTATCTAATTCGTTGTAGGGGAAACCGGAGATCTGCTCTACCTCTTCTCTAAGCACCAGAGCAAGGCTGGAATCGAGAAAGGTGTGGTGTAGTGGGTTGCAGAGGGATTTTTCTCTGAAAAAGACTGTTAGAATCATGACGTGTAATTTGCATGGTTGAGTCAGCTGAATATGAGGAGAGGGTGTGTATATTATATATCGCACGAAGATGACTTGGGGCAGGGAGCACAGGTTGTTGAAGCGTTGAATGGGATTGCACAAGACGTGCGAGTAAAGAATTATGGAAAAAGAGGAGCTGTGCATCAAGATTGTGCGTTTCGAGCAATCAATCTATAAGGACGGAGTCGGCCTAAAGAATTTAGAGAAGCAGACTGAATTGATATAGACGTCACTTTTCCAACATACAACGATTAAAAAGGAACCTTTTCTCGGTCTAGCTTTCCATGAGGTTTTACCCAAGGCAAAGCCTCTTTTGAGTAATCAGACGGCGGAGGCGTAGCAATTGCTAGATGTTGGACGATGGGAAAGCGTTGTTTATCACAACTCGAGAGTCGCAAATATGATATACGAATGGCCGCAAGTAATGTGGAAAGCGTCTTCGTAGGCATCATTGATTGGGCAACATGTTCTATTGGTATTGGGAATCCCATCAGTCTATACGCCTCTAGAAGTCATTCAAACATTCATCAAACCTCGAGGGGCAGTGAGTCAGTATGCATGTTCCGTCATGCTCCTATGCCACCGCTATACCTCTCAAAACTCATGAGTAATGGTTTTGATATAGCACCCCTGCCGCTTTTTCTATGTTTCCCCCCATTTAGCACACCATCCTAGACCTGACCCATCGTAACCATCTTTTTGCGTAGGTAGTTCTTGTACTCGCCAATCGACCCGTCCCATCTTCGGATCGTTTTGTTCTCACAGACCATGATATCTTTGGCAATTTTGTCGAGTAACCTATCATACATGTCAGTGACTGCGTGAATATTTTGACGGGGATCTTGATGCGTACCGGAAATCGTGAGAAACTACCACAACACCACCGCTGAATGCATTGATAGCGTCCGCTAGAGAGTCAATGGTAGGGATATCCAAGCCGTTAGTAGGCTCGTCCAACAGCAGCATGTTTGGTGATTCAATAGCCAGCAAAGCGAACACGATTCTACTCTTTTGACCTTCAGACAGCGTCCCCATCAAAGCCGTTTGCGACTCGCCAGACAGGCCATATCGCCCCAGCTGTTGTCTCCAGTATTGGTAGTCTTGGCTCTTGTCTGCGTATTTGTCCCTCACAAAGTCCAATGCAGATTTCGTCAAGTCTAATTGCTCAGCCGAGTGCTGGCTGTACATACCGAGCTTTAAGTGGGTATGCCTTGAAACGACACCACTTGTCGGGGACAGCTTGCCGGTCATCAGGCGCAACAAAGTTGACTTTCCAACACCATTGGGCCCCACAAGCGCTGTGCGACTGTCCATGTCGACACCAAGATCGAGGTTTTCATAGAGATTGTCTTTCGCATTGCCAGAATATGAAAAAGTGACATCGTCAAATGAGAGGACTGGCGGTGGGAGCTTCTCGACATCTGCAAACCGGAAGGTGAAAACACGGTCTTCGGCTACCTTTTCAATGAAGCCGTCTGCCTCCATTTTGTCCAAGATCTTTTGTCGTGACTTTGCTTGTCGTACCAAATTGGCATAGGTACCTGCGGATGCGATGAATTTCTTGATGTGGGCGATCTCATCCTGCTGTTTGGTATATGCCTTCATCTGATTTACTTCTTGCTCCGAACGCGTCTTCTGGTACGAGTCGTAATTACCACCGTAGTAAATGAGTTTCCTCATGCGCATGTCGATCATGTTCGTGCATACACCATTGAGGAAGTCCATACTGTGGGAAACGAGTATCAACGTGCGATCCCATTTTTTCAGATACTCTTCCAGCCACACACAGGCTTCAAGATCTAAATGGGCTGTCGGGTCGTCAAGCAAGAGGAGAGATGGCTTGACGAAGAGAGCTTTCGCCAAAGCAACACGCATACGCCATCCACCAGACATATCTTTTGTCATCTTGTGAATCGTCTTCTTATTGAAACCGAGACCAGTGAGGATGAGGGAGGCGCGGGTTTGAAAGGTTGATGGGTCCATAGTTTCCATGCGCTTTTTATGGGTCAGCCAAATTGAGAAGTCACATTCACAATATCCCATACCTCGTATAAATCCTCCAGCAGTGGATCTTCTGGGCCGTTCTTCTCCAGAATTTCCTCTGCTTGTTTATCTAGTCTCTCCATCTCCCTTTCAGCCTCTTTGACGACCCACTCGAGAGCACCCAGGTCGCTAGGAGGAGCGCCCTCATTCAGTAGGTAGATGTCAACGTGTTCGGGTATGGGGTATTCTCGCTTGTCGATAGCCTTTAGTAATGTCGATTTTCCACATCCGTTCTCTCCCAGCAAGCCATAACGTCTACTGTAGTTGAGTTCAAGCGTTGTGTCTGTGATGAGCACTTTGCCATGGAATACGAGTGACGCCGAATTTATCTTGACATCTCGACTTTGGGCTAGGGAAGCCAGTACGCCAGTTGTGACTCGGTCAGACAGTCCATGCTTATCCATCTGGTCGGTCAGCTTCTTGACTTTCGACATTTTCTCTGTTGTAGTTGCAGGTTGCTCGTCATCGGGCAAAGCGTTGCCGTCTCCATCAAGTAGCGGTGGGGTTTCGTCGCCATTAATCGAAGAGGCTGATGATCCATTTGCGGAGGGATTGGCGGAAAGTTTCGATGTGGCGGTCTTCTTCTTGTCTTTACCATCCTCGGCACGCTTGGCCTGGCGAGCGGCTTTCGAAGCGGACACCATGGTAATGTCTTTGAGAAACTTGGGGGTGATGCAGGGAGCAATGAGTTTTTGGTAGGCTGTGGTACCTTGTGTGGGGCTTATCGATTGGCGGAATGTCTCAGCCCGACACAAAGAAAGACGTACGCTCCCTTCTCTGCAGGAAAAGAGATTGAAGATCGAAGTGGGAGTATTGGGCATGCACTGCTAGGGAAAGTCTGTATGTGTTTCGAGAGAACACTATCAATTTTGATCTCAACATATCAAAGAAGTAGCCTGTACATTTTCTGCGCTCGCTTGAAAGGCTTGGCAATCTACGGCTGACTTTTAAGAATAATCCGCACGAAAATTCTGGATTCCGCACATCAAATGCTTACCGATATTACTGCACAAACATCTGGACGAAATACTTCGATTTGGTTCTATCGAGAGCTTCAATTGTGAACAATCTTCATCGTTCACAATTCAAAACACCGAGCAAGTACAACTTTTGTACGGAGCTTCAATTAATGCTTCATATGATGCCCTGTGGTATCTTCGTGAAAGGGTCGAAGTTTAAAATCGTTGTAGTGAAAGGAGCGAGGCAAAGAAGAACTTTTCTTGTGGATGAAATCTTGATACTTTATGCTGTGAGACTGGGATGGACATATGAACAGGCCTTCATGTAAAGTGACGCTAGCATTCTTGGGACATGGTGGTAATGATACTATTCACTAGTCTTTTCATAAACCCCTGTCTTTGTGCTTCTTATGTAACACTATTAACATCCGAATATCTTGCATGTGCTCACGTTGACTCGTGACCACTTCCTCCGCTGTAATATACAAGCTAGGAACTGCCCTGGCCAGTATACCTGGTACAGCCACCAAGCTGGCAGCGGGTCCCAAAGCTCATATGTACCTTCTTTCCAAAGCAAGATATGTTCCAGGAAGGTTGTGCAGCCTTGTAGGTATGCTGCTAAAGTGAGCTGGCGGAACAGCAATTGCAGTAGCGGGTAGACGACAAACTCAACGAGATCATGGCCAACCCAGTAGTATTTCGTAGAATACTTGGGCATGACTGGTTTCTCGTCTGTGCGCTCCGCGTCTCCGCCGGAGTGCCCGTTCATGTCAGGCTTCACGAGCTTCTGTTGTTTCTGCGGCTTGGTTGCAAATATGTATGCCTCGGTCATCTGTTTCTCCATTCCTTCGAACAGTACCACTGCAGTATGTGCCCTGGGATTACACTCTATGGGCACCAGTCCCATTTCCGCCCCCTTCTCGGTGATTTTCTCTTCGATCAAGAAGTCGAAGCTCAGGTGACCGGTCATTTCTCGTCCACTTCTCTTGACGAATTCTGCCGTAAATCGTAGCATAGCCTTACTCAACGCGGAATCGGATGGTAGTGATTCATAATGCATCAATAGCTCTGAGCTCGGGCAAGCGACAAACACCTTGACTTCGTTCTCAATAACGAGCGCATGTGTGCAGTATTCCTCTCCTTTGACATACTCCTGCAGTACCCAAGGCTTGTCCTTTGCGATGGGTACCTTCGACAGATGATCATAAGTCTGGCTCAAAGTCCTTCGTGGTAACACCGTCATGTCTCCGCGCGATGCATCATCCATACCTACACTCTTCATGATATACCGCTTCTTCGTCCTGGGGCTTTCATGCAACACCTTGTGCACCGCAGCGCGAGAGGTGACGTTGTGCGTCTCAGGTACAGGGAGCCCTAAGCGAAGAGTCTCGGCGATGAATGTGTCTTTTTCGTGCAGCATCCGGGTTGTATGTACGTCAAATTGTATACATTTGCAATCCGACCTCCTCTCCAACACTTCTTTCGCCTGGCCATCTTCTACCGCGCTGGCAACGCTAGAGCAGGAAACCCAGAGATCTACCTTCTCATTCTGTATGATGCGTAGCAGGGCATTGATATAGTAGATTGAGCCATCGCTCGCATTCGGCTTCGGTATCGCGTAGAATTTGTGTAGGGAGCGTGAGAAGCGCCCGCAGACCGGGATGCCGTAGGGTTCAAAGTCTGCCCCAATGACGTTGTGGCCAGCTAGGTAGAAGGATCTTGCCAATGTCAACCCCTTACTCATTCCAACACCTGTCACTAGAATGGTGCGCGGGTGGAACGTCGGTGTGTGAGGCGAATAGCGGATCCGTCGGCGCGATGCATTTTGATTGCTAAGGAAAGGGCGAGCGACGTAGCTGGCGAAGAGGATGAAGGTGGATAAGGGGAGAAAGAGGATAGAGAGTATGAAAAGAGCAGCATTTTGGCCTAGGTGAAGGCGAAGGGATGAGCTGCCGGTCAGCATTTTTGGAAAGTTTGGATGTGGGTCCGTGTGGGGTCTGGAATGCAGATGAGCCAATGAAGCCATTAGGGTCGTGACGGTATCATGTTGTGATCTTCATGTCGAGCAATGCAATAACGGAAAGAGTCGAGTAACACGAGGCGTGATGTGGGGGACGGCGAAGGGATTCACAGAATTGGTGGCTGGTAAGAACTGTAGCACTCTCATTCAGCCTACAGGTACGTCATCACGAAGATGTTTTACAAGGTTGAGTGGTAATTTGACAAGACGAAGAACAATCTCAAAGCTGGAGCACATAGGATGGCCGCGTCTTTACGATCTGGTCAACTTTTGGCCATAAACATGATGTATTGGCATTATATACGAATTGCAACTTTTCTTGACTAAGCCTCCTATCTTCTGTTAACGCGCTGTTCTCTCAAACCATCAGGTCTTTCGGTCTGCGTGCATTTTCAGCTCAGGCTCTGGAGCCGTTTGTGTAGCCATTGACACCGTTAGTCAGGTCATCGACCGAGCCATTACCGTTAGCCATATTCTCCATGATGTTGGTGCTACGGTCAGTCTCATTCGCATGCCCGTTCGGCACACTACCTCCATGGATGACACCATTGCCGTTTAGGCTTCCTGCTTTCGCAGCAGCGACCTCTACAGCCTGAACCTCCGCCTTGTTGTTGTCAGTGTAACCGGTATCGCTAGCATCCACAAAAGCCTCGATCCCCTGGCCGTTGCGCGGATACTCGCGCATGAGCTTTTTGTGTCTGAGTAGCGCAGCGTTCAACTCTTTTGCATCAACATCATTCAGGAAGACACATGATCCAATCGGGCTTGGTACTGCTGCACGTAGCTTACCATCTCTGGTCTTGAGAATGGCGGCGGTACCTTTGTCTAGAACCTCCTCATCAAATTGAAGGTGATCCATAGATAGGCCGGCGCGCGAGAAAAGGTTGAGAATTCGACGGTGCTCGGCATCGCTGATGAGTTTTCGACTATTGGCGAGGGTCGCCGAATAGGCCATGTCGATTGATATTGCATGTCCGTGACGCAAAGGTGTCTCTGGTACAAGCTCGTGCATCGGCGACCATCTGGACGAGTCAGCAAAGAGGTGACTACAATGGCAATGGGCGAGGACTCTACGTGTGGCCAAATGCAATGACCCGATCTAAGCCAATCTCATGCAAGTTTGGTGTCTCAAGCTTCAGCATCTCATGAATTCCCTCCTTGTTGATTTTATCCGCCGCATCGCGAACCTCCTGCGAAGCACCATCGGTTCGGCCAAATCCGGTATCGATCAGCTGCTCACAGTATTTGTCTAATAAATTGAACGTATCCAAATGCGAACACGTCGAGATTTTGATCAGCTCAGCAAAGCCATTTCTGATTTGTGCGGTCGGTAGAGTACGGAGGAAGGTAAAGTCGAGAAAGGTATGCATAGGAGCATGATAGGCTCCAAGGCGGTTTTTGTAGTTGCCGTAGTTGACAGCCACCTTGATCGACACTGATGCGTCAATCAGACCAATGACAGTGGTTGGGACCCGGATAAAGTTTGTGTTCCTGCGGTATGCGGCACAAGCGAATCTGCGTGAAGATCAAAATAGTCAGCCTCTGCCTTCTGATAGGATCAACAATTAGGAGATTGATGGGAGAGTGCCTTGATATCATCTCTGGCAAATGGCGGCAGCTTTTATTACCCAGCAACGTCAGTCACGAGGCCTCCGCCGACCACCAAGACTGGCTCCTGTAGACATCAGTGAATATGGCTGTCTTTGGATTGACTGCAACGAAACGAAATGTGTAGCGAGTACCTTGCGATAAATACCAAAATCCGTCATTGAGTCGACTATACTTAAGAATGTTGGGATCGTCTTGGCCTTCTCGCCAATCTTAGTTTTGTGGACCTTGAGCTCTAGCCCAAAATGTTCGAAGTATCTGCTAATTTGCTCGCCATATACGTTGTAGACGTTCATGTCCGTGACGGCTAGCACGCGGCCCCAGTGCTTGTAGCAGTCAGCCAACTGGGGGTTCTCAGGGTTGAAGACGCCATCGAGGAAAGTGAAGTCGTAGGAGATCTTCTCATAACCGTCGACGTGGAAACCACTCTTCGTCTCGGTGACTGATGCAGTGAAGTCGGACATGTTGAAGTTGAACGTGCTGCAACAGATTTATCAATGAGAGATAACGTGCAAAATTCTCAGCAATGCTTTTTACAACTTGAAACTTCAGATGTGGTCTTTACTAGAGTACTTAAAAGAAATGGCTAGATGCATTGTGGCCTGACGTCTTCTCCGTGAAACCTGGCGGCAGCCATAGCGCAGGCTTGACAATACGTCGTGCCAAGGTAATGAGATAATGTCAATTTGAAATTTCTGATATGTTTACGCACTTAGAAGCGGGATCGTGGACGCATGATAGGGCGTGCTGTGGAGATTCTCTTCTCTAGCGGCGACTCTCGTACAATCACTCTCGCCAGTGCATGTTGGTGAAAAAATAAAGACTTCCAAGTACAGACTAGCTTGACGTTTAGCTTGACGCTCATTGACGCACATCATTTAGCGTTACAGAAGCGCGAAAGTTGAGAGTCATGATGTAGAACACTCATTGGAAGAGATTCCAAACCAAGCGACAGAGGTTTGTCCGTTGATGGAGAATTCCAAGCGAGTCCTTTCCTGGACTAACATCGTCGAGCGTCGGAGTAAGCTTCAAAGCTGCGACAGGGGCAGCCTACCGACTAAGGATCAATGATATAATGCATAGTCGCATCATAGATGCGATGCTGCGCATTTGACAGGAGGGAGCCCCGCTTATCCAGATTGCCGACGTGAGTTTCGTGCCAGATTTCGGGTAGATTGAGTTGTTTCACGATGATCCATGCATATGTAGGTCTGGTATTTTGGATGGTTACACCATTCCATTCGATGGGAAGAATCCTGAACATTGGAGATACGAAAAAGAAAAGGGTCAATGAGAGCCTTTTTTCTCTAGTCTCAGGAGCCAGCAGTAGCAGCAGCAGTAAGCGCGAAGCATAGTATTGTATGCAGCAGCTCTCGTTTCCCTAGATGCATGAGGCACGCCATTCTCGTTTGCACGTGCGCAGACCAGAAACAGACTATTTCTAGAGGCAAAGCTAAAGTGAGGGGCTTGAGAAGCAGGGTCATTGATGGTGATCTGTTGTCGCGCGAAACTTCCGCACTAAAACACATCTCCGGCTCCTTGAATCTGCCTTGAGGCGTGATAGAGAATGTGCATGCCTTGCATCATCTGTCTTCAGGAGCATACGAGTGCATTTGCAGCACGGAAAGATTAAAGGATAATTATCATTAGCCCAAGGCGACCATAACACCATGCCTGGAGACGCACAGCATGAGACTGAGACGAATCAATTCGACAATAGCAAAGCATACCAGGAACAAGAAGAGGGTATAAAATTTGTGAGTGGCATCGAACAATATCTGCTGTTCAAGTAACACTTACTGCAATCAAGTTTGACGATGGTCGTGAGATAGAGCTACTGCATTTTGTTTATGGCCATCCCTCGATAGAAATTATCAGAGGTTCTCCACAACGTGTACTCCAAGCCATCGACGAATATGCTCGTACTCAGAGGTACTTGATGAACGTCGGCGACGACAAGGGTCGGATCGTTGCAGGTTTCATCGCAGAGCACAAACCACAGGTGATGGTCGAGCTCGGTGGTTACGTTGGATACTCATGCATACTATTCGGCGATGCGGTCCGCGCTGCTGGCGGTAAGAGGTATTTCTGCCTAGAGAGGAATCCCGAATTCGCTGGCGTGATCATGGCCCTTGTAGACCTGGCGGGCTTGAGTGATGTAGTCAAGATTGTTGTTGGATCCAGCGCAGACTCCATCAAGAGGCTTCACGCGAATGGCGCATTGCAGCACATCGACATGATGTTTCTCGATCATTACAAACCAGCTTATACTACCGATCTTAAGCTATGTGAGCATCTAAGGCTCGTGACTCCAGGCACGTTGTTGGCAGCCGACAACGTCATTAAGCCAGGAAATCCGCCGTATCTGAGATATGTCCGCAGTAGCGTGCCAGAAAAGCTGAAGCAGTACGAGTCGAGTAGTGCTGATGGCGACGATACCGTGGGATTTGGTAGTAGGTGGAAGGACCAGTACAAGGACCGCGAAGGAGATGAAACATTAAACGGTGAAATCAAGGGGAACCCAAATCTTGTATATGAAAGCCAGCTGGTGAATAGCTTTGAACCAACTGGTGTTCCGGTAAGGCCGGACCGAGGGCAGCCATGGGGAATCTTACTAACTTATCCTAGGATGGTATTGAGATAACAAAGTGCATTGCAGAAAGAGAACATACGATCAGGACATGAGGGCTGCTGATACAGGAGGCAGCCACTTCAACTAGCAAGGGACGAGTCAAAACTGAAGGGAATCATGGACGACTAAACAAATTACCCCTTCCGACCAGGTCTTCACACGCACGAGGGTGAATTTCTTACGATGAGATTCTAAGGTCGTAAGTTGATGGTTTTGGCAATTCGTTACTATGATACCTTACAGCTTTAAACGACAATTCTAGAAGTTATTTAGCAAACAGCAGGGTGGAGCTCACAATATAATCAGCTTCCAAGTTGGCTTCGTGACATGCGGCACGATGTGATGAGTGCATGTTTACAACGGGAGTAGAATCGCCGTAGCCATAGTCTCATACTGCAAGAAAAATCAATGGGGGTCAGATATCCAAAACTCCCCAGGGATGATAATCTATTTAACCCCAAAATCAGGCTGACTAGAACTAATTAGGTATGAGGTGATTTCCCCTCCGTGCCCCTCGAAGCCTGCCTCTTCAGGCTAAATTCGTCAAACCCACTACCACGACTACCCTACTTACTTTATTTATACGCACAATGGTGTCAATCACCGTTCCTCAGCTTAGATGCTGGAATATTCATCTTCATAATGGCCACGAAGACTTACAACGCTGCCGTCATCGGCTACGGCATGTCCGCAAAGGTCTTTCACATTCCGCTCATCCAAGTAGTCCCCAGGTTCAACCTCTACGCCATTGTTCAACGACATCCTAAACCCGAAGATGATGCAGAAAAAGACCACCGGGGTATCAAGAGCTATCGCTCTAGTGAAGAGATGGTCAAGGACTCAGCTGTGGACGTGGTAGTCGTCACGACGATCCCCACATCCCACTTCGAGCTTTGCAAGCTGGCATTGGAACATGGGAAACATGTGGTTGTCGAGAAGCCATTTGCACCCACGTCAAAAGAGGCTCAACAGTTGATTTCCATTGCCAAGAAGCATGATCGTCTCTTGACCGTATATCAGAATCGAAGATGGGACACAGACTATCTCACCCTTTCGAAGTTGCTGAAGGAGGGTACACTGGGCCGTGTGGTTGAATTTGAGACGCACTTTGATCGGCACCGACCTGAGGCGCCTGCTGGCAAGACTACCTGGAAAGCCAGGCCATTGCCTGGTGGCGGGGCGGCCTATGACCTCGGAACTCATCTTATCGACCAGGTGGTGGTGGCTTTTGGGCTACCAGATAGGATCACTGGTTTCGTGGGATCTCAAAGAGAAAGTAATCCCGAGGGGATTGAGGATTCGTGCACCATACTCTTGCACTATGATTTGAAGGGTCTCTTGGCGACCGTGAAAGCTGGCGTGGTGAGCCCGGAAGTGAATCAATTGCGATACTGGGTGAGAGGAGAGAGAGGAAGCTACAAAAAGGTATGGTGTTGTCAATATCTTTTGGTACTCCTGAAAGTGATTACTCCCTAGTCCCATCTCGATTGCCAAGAGGATCAGCTCAAAGCGGGCATGAAGCCCGGCGATTCTGGCTTTGGTGTCGAGCCAGAGGAACGGGCGGGAACCCTGACCATTATGCACGGTGACCAGCCGAGAAGCGAACATTGTCCAAATATTGAACCCCCCACATACTCCTCCTTCTACAGCCAATTCGCACAGGCACTGGCTGGACAGGGTAGCGTGCCGGTCAAGCCTGAAGGTCCTAGAGATGTGATCAGGTTGATCGAATTGGCAAGATTAAGCTCAGGGGAAGGTAAAACACTAAAGGTTGGAGAGCACTACAAAGAGATAGACTGAAAGCATTATTCCTTTTCATACAATTCGTTTGTCTTAATCGCAGACAAGCGTTACGGCGGTGCAATCGGCGTCACAATGTGCCCAATCCAACCTCAATCACCAGAATATACCGAGCCTGGCAGCTTAGCAAGAACAGCCCACCTTAGCAGAAGTATGATAAAGCTGCTTTAGAAAGCGACTTGCAAAGCTTGAGCCTCGACGCCTGCATTCGTTCGCCTATCTGCCGGATAGTATAATCTCACGTAGCTCCAGCAACTCGCCTTTGGTAACTTTAATCTTTGCACTCGTATTACATCCCTTCACGGAGATGGTCAGCAATCATGCCTTTTCAGAGTATACCTTTGGGGTTGGATGAGGCAGAGGCCGCGAGAGCGAGGAAAAAAGAGATGTCTTTCCTGTCCGACTTCATGTAGTCTGATCGTGCAGCAGAATCTCAATTGTTTCGTGACTAAAATACTCAATTGAGTGTTTGCTGGTCTACATATATGGATTGAATTGCGTCCAAGCTGGCGTCTTATACCAATTCACATTCAGACGCCGAAAAGAGACAACTCTATGACTACCGTAGGCATTTTCTTGCTGCGACGTAGAGGACAATGAGGCTGGCGATCAGAAACCTGAGTAAAAGCCGACAAAAAATCATGTTGATCCTTTTGCACCCAAGATGATCGGTATTAAACTCCAACAATGGATTTTCCCTTCGAGGTAAACATACATTACAATAGCCACCGTACTCATTGTGACTGAGACCGAAACCCTCCGTAGCAAACGTTCCATGGACGTAGAGAAATCCGCATTCCAAGCAGAAGCGTGGAAGGCACCGTACAAGATGATCACGAAGCACAAAGAAGACTTCACGCGGAGATCGAGCTTCATACTTTTCCGTTTCTACTGAGCCCGGTCGGGTCAAAACTGCCAGGTCTCGAAAAGTCGAATTTCTCAAAC
The DNA here is from genome assembly GCA_035521555.1 of Lecanoromycetidae sp. Uapishka_2. NCBI lineage: Eukaryota > Fungi > Ascomycota > Lecanoromycetes > Lecanoromycetidae sp. Uapishka_2. Next base: position 24,934 of record JASZXT010000077.1, read on the forward strand.
CGAGAGGGTCTGACAAGGCCGAGACAATTATCTCGTTCCATTTCTATGGCCGTTGACAGTCGTTTCCATCTCGCGAAAGCACAGGCATCGAGAACAAGGCAAGGACCTCTGCATGATGCCAGCTGTTCACGGCATTCGTGCGCTAGATTTAATCGAAGACTGCAACATACGGTGACTCTTCCAAACTTGGTCCAATGCTGGTGTCTTGAAGAATTTGACCATTCTTTACTTTTGCTGAATAGATGATGATGATGAGGGAGTAACTTGGGCGTCGTTCGGGATCTTGCTTTGGAAACGTACTTCGGTCGCCTCGTCCCGTTGTTCAACATGTAGAGTCATTCTATGAAAAGAACCAATTTTCTCACTTTTCTAAATGTCCTTGGATCTCCTTCATCAACCCTAATAATTCCCCCTCATTACCTTCGACTTCTAAACCTTCTCTAACCCAGGACTGCGCTTCTTCCCATCTTCCCATCTCACACAAGCACCGCCCCCTCCTCCACCACGCCTTTCCATTCCCCGCTCTTTTCAACCACACGCTTGTTTCCCCGTCTGCTGCACCCTCTGCCCACATTTGCGCTGCCATGTATGCTTGTGCTCTATTCGCATACAACACCCCAGCTTCTTCCCGCACCAATTGTGAGGGTTCCCATGATGGTCGCCCGAGCGCCATCTCTATGCCGTATGTATAGAGCTTGATGGCCTCGAGAGCTTGAGCGCTCGTAGGGGATGTCTTTGTGCGAAGGCTCGCGTTGCCTTGTTCTCTCATTTTCTGAATTTGAGCGGAGCGTTTGGGATTCGTGGGTAGTGGTGGAGGGGGGATTTGATTTGGCTGGGAAAGGAGTGCTCTGTGAAGAGTGTGGAGAGAGGTAAGATCGGCCTCGAGTGATGGTATTGGTGAAGTTATTGCTTTCGAGGTAGGGTCGATATGGATGGGGAGGAGGGTGAATGTTTCGTCCATGATTGATCTTTGCGAGGAACGAATACTTCCCCTGTTGGTTGGTTACTGGAGATACCTCCTTCTCAAAGCAAGGTGTCCTAAGCCGCACAATCTGAAATTTTGGGGTCTACTCCAGTGCAGGATGGCCGGCGTAACGCAGCAATTACTTTGGTAATTCTTTTCCCTCGAAGGAATGCACTGGTTGAAGACACGAGAGAACAACAGCGCGAGATTGGCACCATATAGTTTGCAATATGCTTGGCTTGTTTTGGGAATTGGGTAAGGTATGACAAGCTGCAATCGTTGTCCTCTCGGACCAGCTCTCCATAGGTCTGCTCAGGAGGCCAGATGCTCAAGATGTTGCAAAGCCGCCGAGGCCGCCAAGGCTGCTTACTGTGCACTAGTTTTAGAACTAGCGCATCCGTCAGCCAACAAATCTTCTTTCCCCAGCGAGTATGAAAGCGCCAAGGATAATATCCCAACTTTGCTGGCTATTATTTGGCTCCTCCCTTTTCCCGATTACTAAACCTGCTTCCAATGTTCTTCGGCGATGATTGAATTCTGATTGCTCATATTTACAATCAAGTGGAGACTCGTGCTTAGCTAAGAGCCCGTGAATGACTCTGAAGCGGCACTTCCAATCCTACCGACCGTGTCAATAATGAAGCTGACATGTATCATTCTGTATGGCCTGACAAAGCAGCATTTTCCGCGACAGCCCAACCGCAGGATTCCAATAGGCTTGCGGCATGGGCTTTTTGACGCTCTTTTAAACAGGGGTCCTACATGGAAGTAGTACGCTTACAACGAGACTACTGCATTATCAAGCATACGGAGGTAAGCAACAAGTAATCCAAATATATGGGTAAGCCGACTATATAGTTGCCCAATGCCTCTCCTGTGTCGCAGTCTTCTACTTCATCCGCAGATCTACTGTGAACGCATTCTTGGGTCTCGAATCCGCTTTACTGGCGTTCTCCCAGCACTCTCACAAAACGTCCATCAATCTCACATCCAGATATCCTTAATCTCTCTACAATACTGAGTTTCTACTCGTCATGTCAGACTTAATACGTGAAGCGCCCATTGGGCAGCTTGTCCGGTTTCTCACAAAGAATAGAGTATTGAAGTACCCAGAAGAGTTGCCCGGTTTTTCATTGCCAGAAACGTATAACACCATGCTCAATGATAATTCGAACGAAAAGTTGGCTGGCTCACGATCTGATTCGGAGACCCCAGCAGCCTCGGGCAAGGCTGAAGCTGACATGCCAGAGCTCAAGCAGTATACTACCACGCGCAGCATAAAATCTGGTGACCTCGAGAATGCCACAGCGATGACTCGCACTAAAACGCGCGAGGAAACTCTGCCATTCTCCGAAGATCGGCTGGAAGTAGAGCAAGAATTAGCAATTGAGCGCACCAAAACAATACCGATCGTGCCGCAAAAGACGTCTGACGGTAACATCCTTGTCGATTGGTACACTACCGATGATCCAGCAAATCCGCAAAATTGGTCCGCCTACAAAAAGCACAGCATCTCTGCCATCATCTGCGCTTATACATTTGCAGTTTATACTGGGTCAGCCATCTACACATCCGGTGAAGGCGGAGTGATGAAACAATTCGGTGTCAACCACACAGATGCCTCCCTTCCCCTCTCCCTGTACGTCCTTGCTTATGGAATGGGGCCCCTGATATTTGCTCCGATGTCAGAGATCCCTATCATCGGCCGAAGCCCCGTCTACGTTGTGACCTTCCTCATCTTTGTCATTCTCTCAATACCAACAGCCTTGGTCAACAACTTCGCCGGACTCCTAGTCCTCCGTTTTCTCCAAGGATTCTTCGGCTCCCCATGCCTTGCCAACGGTGGCGCCACTATGCAAGATATGTATTCACTGCTGTATCTCCCGTATGCTCTTACTGTCTGGGTCTCAGCCGCCTACTGTGGTCCTGCTCTGGGCCCACTTCTTTCGGGCTTTGCAGTCACTGCGAAAGGATGGCGGTGGTCTCTTTGGGAGATCTTGTGGATCGCTGGACCAGTGCTTGTCATCATGTTCCTCTTCGTTCCCGAGACCTCCACACCCAATATCCTGCTCCGCCGCGCCAAGCGTCTAAGAGCTCTCACCGATGACAGTCGTCTCAGATCCCAATCCGAAATCGATCAGAAGGGTCTTCAGCCATCAGCTGTGTTTATGGACGCGCTAATCAAGCCCATTGAGATCACGATAAAGGATCCAGCCATAGCCTTCGTCAACGTGTATACCGCGCTCGTTTACGGCATCTACTATTCCTTCTTCGAGGTCTTTCCTCTCGTCTATCCTGTCATGTACGGGTTTACTCTGGGCACCATCGGCGTCGTCTTCACGTGTATTCTGGTCTCGTGCGCCATTGGCGTTCTTGTCTACTGCCTTTATCTCACCTACTACCTTATCCCTGACATCATGAAGAGGGGTCTCCGTGCGCAAGAACATCGCCTCGTCCCAGCCTTGTTGGCGTCGTTTGGACCACCGATTGGCCTCTTCTTATTTGCCTGGACCGCCAACCCCAAGATCCACTGGATTGCACCAACCATTGGCATTACCATCTACGGTGCCACTGTCTTCATCGTCATGCAATGCATCTTTGTGTACGTACCGCTGTCGTACCCGCAGTACGCCGCTTCGCTTTTCGCAGGAAACGACTTCTTCCGCTCAGCTCTAGCATGCGGTAGTATCCTATTCGCAAGACCTCTGTTCATCAACCTTGGTGTAGGCAGAGGTGTCAGTTTGCTGGCAGGGCTGAGTACAATGGGGGTCATTGGCATGTTTGTGCTCTATTACACAGGCGCCCAGTTGAGGGCGAGGTCCAAGTTTGCTATGGCTTGAGTGAGTGGCAACTCAATGAAGTTATGAATCTACTACTTTCGCTATCGGCATGGCTCTGATTTGCTCATGTTCAGATAGTCGATGATTAAGTGTTGTAGTAAGGCGCTAATTCCGTTGATTCCCCATTCATAGACCAGACTAATAATTTATCGTCCATACACTTTTCCTTCTTCTACTTGACATGACCTTTCAACTGAAAATCAGCAATTGTTTCGACCAAGATATCTAGCCTTGTGGTGCTTGTTTCTTCGTTATCGCAACTGTGTCTAACTACAAGGGGTAAATTGAACCCGCCGACTTGCTTATCAACAGCTTGCCCCCACATTCGCCGACCACGATACTACTGGTTGAAATGGCTGAGGGGTGTGCAGGTAGAATCTGCACAAGGGCTCATGATTGCTGTATATGGGAAGCGAATGCGATGTTCAATCTATTCGATGCTCTATAATATATAACCGTCAATAGCAATTCCAATTGACTGTCTTTTATCCCACGCTGCTTCAGTCCACATCCACTCTGTCTACCCATTGACTGTACAGCAGATTCCCAACTGTCATAATGGTACTCGAACGCCTCAAGCAAGTCACCCAGCATGTCTCTGGCACAAGTCCCCCACCTCACCCCTTCGATCCCCTCTCCGCCACCGAAATCGAAAAAGCTGTCTCCCTGGTACGAAAGGAGCATGGAACTCTTGCCTACAATGCTGTTACGATCTTGGAACCTAGGAAGGCAGAGATGATGGCTTGGTTGAAAGACCCGGAACACACGAATAGACCGCATCGGGTGGCGGATGTGGTGGCTATCAAGAAGGGAGGGATGGTCTATGATGGATTGGTGGATCTGGATGAGGAAAAGATTTTGAAGTGGGAGAGTGACGAAGGAGTACAGCCATTGGTATGGGGTTCTACACAGTTGCGCGCGAAACGGTCAATGCTGATGTGGAGCAGATCACCATGGAGGATCTTCAAGTTGTGGAACATATTGTTCGGAAGGACCCAAAAGTCATTGAGCAATGCGGCATAATTGGGATACCGAAGGAGGATATGCATAAGGTGTACTGTGATCCATGGACGATTGGCTTCGACGAGCGGTTTGGGAACAAAGTGCGCCTGCAGCAAGCATTGATGTATTATCGCCCTCGTATCGACGACAGCCAATACACATACCCCCTCGATTTCACACCCATCTTCAATTGTGACACGCAGGAGATAGTCTACATCGATGTTCCTCCTGTTCGAAGACCTCTCAATCAAGCTCCTCCTAATAGTTATCACCCGTCAGCCATCGAAGCGGAAGGTGGATATCGGAAGGACCTGACGCCAATCAATATCACTCAACCAGAGGGCGTCTCCTTTAAGGTGGATGGCAGGATAATCGAGTGGCAGAATTGGAAAGTTCACGTAGGCTTCAATTACCGTGAAGGCATCGTTCTCAACAATATCACCTACAATGACAAAGGCAATGAAAGAGGCGTTTTCTACCGTCTTTCGCTAGCAGAGATGGTTGTACCGTACGGCAATCCAGAGCATCCCCATCAACGGAAGCACGCCTTCGATCTTGGCGAATATGGAGGTGGTTATATGACCAACAGCCTTGCCCTGGGGTGTGACTGCAAGGGTGCGATCCATTATATGGACGCCAACTTTGTCAACAAAGCTGGCTCGAGCCAGACGATCAAGAACGCGATTTGTATACACGAAGAAGACGCAGGCATTCTCTTCAAACACACTGACTTCCGTGACGACTCAGTGATAGTGACACGAGGGCGCAAGCTGCTGATCTCCCACGTCTTCACAGCTGCGAATTATGAATACTGCGTTTATTGGATCTTCCACCAAGATGGTACGGTTCAGTTGGAAATCAAGCTCACTGGTATCTTGAACACCTATGCCATGAACCCTGGCGAAGATACCCATGGCTGGGGCACCGAAGTATATCCTGGCGTGAACGCACACAATCACCAACATCTTTTCTGCATGCGTGTCGATCCCAATATTGATGGGCCAGATAATACTATCTTTCAAGTCGATGCGAAGGCGGGACCTGGAGAGGTTGGAAGTGCAGAGAACAAGTATGGCAATGCCTTTTACGCTCACAAAACAAAGTATTCAACGCCCAAAGAAGCAATGGCAGACTATGATGGATCGTCGAGCCGGACGTGGGAAATGGCGAACACTAACAAGATCAATCCATACTCACACAAGCCCGTCAGCTATAAGCTAGTTAGTAGGGAGGTTCCCGCTCTGCTGCCCAAAGAAGGAGGTTTGGTGTGGAAGCGAGCAGGCTTCGCAAGGCATGCTGTGCATGTAACGAAATGTAAGTATCAATGGTACTGTTGTAATCTTCTACGTTAACGCTTCATGCTCGCAGACCAAGACGATCAAATCCACCCCGCCGGTCGCCACGTCCCCCAAACCTCAGGCGAGCCATCCCAAGGCCTGCCCGAATGGATTGCCAAGCACGGCGACGAGAGCATCGAAAACACAGATGTCGTGCTCTGGCACACCTTTGGAATCACGCATTTCCCGTCACCCGAGGACTACCCTGTTATGCCTGCAGAGCCTATGACATTGTTGCTGAGGCCAAGGAACTTCTTCTTGAAGAACCCAGCGCTTGATGTGCCTCCGAGTTATGCGAGTACGCCTAGTATGAAACAGGCGGGTGTCATGGGGAGGAAGGAGATCAACAACCCGGATAAGACGAGCAGGGCAGTATAGTTAGTGAGTGTGAGCGACTTTGGTGTGAGGTGTAAAGATGCGCATATGGCATAGAGGCCATTGGACGCTGGAGTACGGAGTATGTAAGGTAACAATTCTGACCGACCAGATCTTTGTGTACGGGAGGCTCGAGGGAGCGATAAGCCTCAATTCTGGCGAGCGGCGTCGGGGCTTCTCCAGGAAAGGGGGCCCCTAGAAGCCTGCACTAGAACTATGTTGACTATCACTGGTTGTTGGGTTCCTTGCTCCCTCTTCCGCTGCATTTAGTTCTAGGTCTAACGCTTGCGGGGTCGGTCCTTATTTGTTACCGCCTGGATCAGTGATCACTAATCTGCAAATCTGCAACAAAGACGAGAGACAACAACAAATACAACCACCTAACTAATATTATTCGCATGCGAATCAAATCTTGCTGAAAGCAGAAGCGAGGATCAATGTCTTTCCGGAATTCCGTGTCACCATGCATTCCCATAATTACACCCCTTCCTCTCTTGTGCACACAATAACATATATCTCATTTGTCAGTGCGGACACCAGTATACATGTTTCAAAGGCCGCCCCGAGTCGTCTCTATGGCTGAATGAGAAAAATCATGACTACGTCCCGTCTCGGCTGTAGGAATAATAGCGAACACCGATACCGAAGGCCTACTTATATACTCATATAACTGCAGCGTGATTGATTGCCAGCCATCCTCCTCCTCATCATCGTCCCCAGGCCAGTCTAATTGCTACTGCTACTGCTCACTGATACTATTCCTGCACTCTGTTCACCATCATGTCCCCCGTGCTTGAGAACCGTCAAGTAAGTGACTCCGTGGCCTGACCCACGTCTCTTGATCGAATGAACAACAATTGACCTGTCATACCTAGGGCTCAGCCATGAGCGAAATGCATCTTTCCCCTCCATATCCTCCCACAAACGCTGCCCTTGGCGGTGTCCCTTCCATCATCCCCGACGTACCTCTCTGTGTGATATTCCTCGTCTTCTACGTCGCCGGCGCCATCTCACACATGACCATCCTGCAAATCAATAGTCGCCGTGGTCACAAGTTCCTCATCTCAGGCATGCTCTTCGGCTTTTGCATGTCCCGTATAGCCACCATGGTCATGCGGATTGTGTGGGCTACAAGGCCGAAGAATATTCCGGTAGCCATAGCGGCCAACGTCTTTGTCCAAGCTGGGATTGTGCTCCTGTTCGTGATCAACCTGTTGTTCGCGCAGAGGATTGTGCGGGCATGTCATCCACATTTCGGCTGGGCGCCGGCCTTGCACTACACTTTCATTGGGTTATACGTCTTGATTGTTGTTTCGCTGATCATGCTCATTACGAGCGTGGTCCAATCCTTCTACACCCTGAATGACAACACGAAACGCATCGACCGGGACATACAACTATACGGACAAACCCTCTACGCCATCATCTCTTTTTTGCCTTTCCCATTGGTCTTGTTCGGGCTCGTCGTACCGCGGAAGACTCGAGTGGAAGAATTTGGACAGGGACAATTCAGGACGAAAATCGCCATCCTTCTTACATCAGCTTTGCTCCTCTGTCTCGGAGCCTCGTATCGCGTAGGCGTCAATTACGCTGGTGGACTCCGGCCACGAACCGATCCAGCGGGATACCAGGGCAAAGCACCCTTCTACATCATCAACTTCGTCGTAGACATCATCGTTATCTACCTTTACATACTTGTAAGGGTGGACAAGCGCTTTTTCATACCGAACGGAAGCCACCAAGCCGGGGATTATTTACGGCGGGATGACTTTTATGCGAGACGGCAATTGGGGAAGAGTAATGCGTCAGACAATGGGGAAGCTCGTAATGGAGGCATATTTATGACGGAAGAGGAGGTTTTTGACAATGAAAACCCTCAAGATAAAGACACCGCAGTGGACGAGGAGAAGGGGTTCGAAAGGCAGCAGGCCAGGGAGACTGAGGCCCCTAGGCCTCAGACTCCCCTGGAGGCTCACACTACCCGAGGAAAAGTCACCGACAAGAGCGATGAATGAATTCGCTCTGGATATAAAAATAAAATCTAATATTGGTATATAGTCCCAGAGTATTGGCGTTCCTGGTCTTCATGACAATCGAGTATGACGTTTGTAAATACCCTGGCGAAACCGTTGTTGGAAATTATACATAGTCACTAGTCTCTAATTGACGTCTATATCAAATCCATAATAGTACCTCGTACCTCTATCAGAGACCTGTTGCTCTCCATCGATTCCAACTCCAGTCACAATCCCTCCCGCTCTCCAAAACAACGACCATTTCATTACTTACACCACGGCCCCCTTCCATATCCCTATCTCGTTCTCCCCTTCACAGCAAAAGAATGTCCTATATCCAACATCCCCCATCCTCGACTCAGAAGTATACAATGGGCTGGCTCCGCTGAAGATTTTTCCTGAGCCCAGGGTCCCCAGGTAAGCCACTGGGACGAATATATGCTATGGAGTCACGATCTTGACCACTTCTCCCTCCTTAAAGCGCAGCTTGTCCAGGCCAATGGCCAGTCTCTTAATGCATTCCAACCCAGCACGCGGAGAAATATTTCTGCTGGTAACGGCAGCATCGATCCAAACGGTTTCGTTTGAGAGCTGTTCTGGGGAGCCATCGCCAAAAAGGTAGCTCAGGATGTCGAGCTCTGGATGGGGATATCAGGATAGGGGGAGTCTATGGGCATGATGGGAATGTATATCGAGATGAAGAGACAGAGCTAGAGCTCAAGCACGGCCAAAAAACTTGCTGGTGATACAGGCGGGGGACATTCTGCATGACATCAAGAGCAGCACCGCTTTCAAGTCTAGCGCAGGACTTTGAGCGTCGCACATGAATTGAAAGAATTGACGACGGATTGACGAACTCATATCGTGCATATCAAATTCACTGGTGCGATTGCTTCTTCAAGACACTAGAACTAGGCTGATTGTCTGAACTGCTGTGGTGTGTGCCACGGTTCAGCAGAAACCACCATCGGCCACTTTACTGTCTTCGGATTTGCAAAGTTCAGATGTGATGCATCTTGCTCGCGCTCAGACTGAAGGATTGGGAGCGGGTCGGTAGCACTGGCTTGAAGAAATTAGACGTCTATTTTTGGATTCCGACCTCTGGCTCAAGTGTGGCTTGGCCAGAACATTCGCTTGCTCATTACTGCTTGAGCCTCCACCACACGAATCTCGCGTCCGCAGCCAGAAAGCTCGTTAGGCTGCGACACATTGGCTTGCATCAGCCATGGGGTGATTCTTCATATGGAAGCACTTCGGTGCTTCACTTCTCTTCTAATTCTCTACCTTTCCCTCTAGGGGGTTGCCCAAGATAACATCTCATGGGAGCCAGCGCCCGGACAAGTGTTGAGGTCTACAGCTTCATTGGACAAATACTCCGATCGATCTGATACAGAAGCTCCAGCAATCCGTTTAGTTTGAAAGAGCGAAGAACAAGTATGGCAGCATTGAGTCGCTTTTATCAGCGGGCAAAGAATGGCATTCACGCCTTGCAAGCTTTGATCATATTCATTGGAGCTTGCATAACAATCGCGATGTTTACGAAAGGTGGGAACGGAGACGGGCGCGTTGATTATTACTTCGCTCTGGTAATGCTCTTTCATCGCTGGGTCTACCTTAGGTAATCGGCATGCTGACCCGCTCTAGTGCTTCATCACCATCCCAATCCTAGTCTACCAAACCGCATCCCCCATCTTTCCTCGCACAAAACGCTTTTCACACGCTTATGCTCATGCATTGCTTGACATCGTTTTGGTCATCCTTTGGTTTGCAGCCTTTGTCGGGGATGCGGTATGGGTGAAAGATGGGAGTCATTCGGCCAAGGACTGGAAGAGCGGCGACCATTTGTGTGACCAGTTCAATGACAAGTTTGGACCGGTGAGCAAATGTAAGCTTGGCCAGGCAGCAGCAGTTCTGGGAGTAATCATCTTCATACTCTTCGGTCTTACGACTGCCTTTTCGATCTACGGAGTATCCTACTTTCGCAGCAATGGGCACCTGCCGGAGTACACAACAAAAGCTGCCGAGCCTATTCCGGGTGAAGATATAGAGGAGAACAACTACAATTTCTCATCGAACCCCAATGACCGTCTTGACGGGTCCTCAGATAGACAGGAAATGAGGACATATGGAAGAGACGAAGATGAAATGTCATCTCTGCACTCCGATCCTGAACATAGTCCCAACCTTCACACCGGCAGACAACCCATCAGCTGGCAGCGACAGCCAACACCTGACCAGCCCATCGACCCATCCTTCGAACCTCTTGACACCAGCTACCACGGAGCTGGAGCCCAACAGCAATATGACCCTCCACGATATTCTTCCACACTAAACCACTCTCACAGCCGAACACCAAGTCCTCGCTATGATGACTTTACCATGCACTCCAATGCGAGTCATTTCGTTGGGGGCTCGAATCCAGGGCAAGTGCCTGTTGCAGGGGATCCATTCAGGGATGATTTGGCGCTGAGCCATGATCATGGAGGGTACGGGGGTGGTGATCATGTGGGCTTTCCAGAGGCCGATTATCATCGGTGAAGGTGATGATATAGGAGTTGAATAACGAGCTTTAGGCTTGAATCAAGTAGTTAATAGCCACCAAAGTTTTGCATTCGTATCTTGATCCGGCAGCGAAGATACCACGAATTGAACATTCCAACCGACGTGTAATTCTCTTCTACGTGCAATCATAATACTCCATTTTTTGCCCCGTTGTTGCTATGTGGCTTGCAAATACATTTGTTTCGCCTTACACTGCAGAATATGAGCATTTTGGTGCAACCCTAACCCTGATCCTGCCACTATGCATAGACTTCGAGGTGACAAGCACAGCCATCAATCTCTTAGAGTGGAATGAAGACTGCCAGAGTCGTGGGAGTGTGGTGGAAAGTGAGATACATTTGTTTTTTGTATAAGATCAAGCTTTTGAGTTCGAAAAAAATGCAACAGATTTCAACCATTTTTCAATATTCGATATAATAACAATGGGATTTTCATTCGTCTCAATCGAGCGTACAGCGTCCTATAATAACCTTCGGGTATTACTATGAAGTTCAAACCGTCATGATAAAAGATGGAAAAAGTCCTGTGGCTCGATTTTGTTGATCCATTAAAATTTACGAACCCGCAAAGGGTCGAGCACACGATTCCATTAAACTAATCATGATATCCTGCAACGCCATACCGATGGCTAGCCCCAACGCCTTGCCATTCGACGCAAGCAGAAGTCCTGCCAAATGATACAGAAAAGCTAACCTCTGTTGGTGAATCCCTTGAAACCCCCAAATACACCTCCGCCACCCCCAGGAGTCAACGAGCCCATGCCACTACCACTGCCATTGCTTTGAACTTGCTGGATCGGGGTGGTGGTCGAGAGACCAGTGTGTGTGCTTGCCGGCGTACCGGGAGTAACTTGGTTTGGGTTATGGTTGTAAATGGTGGCTCCGTTGAGGTTGGGAGTTCCCGACTGCCCATCTTGTCCATAATTTGATCCACCTGGTGCTGACATCGATGAGCCCATACTGTTCACCAGGCCCCAGACATTGCCAAGGTACTTCTCATCGTCAATGGTCCCATTGAAGATTTCCTTTTTCATCTCCCAAAAGACCTTGCCGGTCAACAGACTGTCCGACCCAGCTGTGTGTGGCGTTCCTATTCGTTTTATACCTAGCTCATCTGCCAGATCCTGCAGGCCAGACTTCTGGCCTAGATTTGTAAGAGTTGAGGCCGCAGAAGGCGACAATGGGGCTTCGTTAACCATCTGCGTTCTCTGCGCATGCTTGACCATGTACTTGATGTCATATATCGAGGGAAAGTATATTGATAAGAATCGTCGATATTCCGCCTCGTCCTCTGGCAAGGGTTGACAGTGCATGAGTTTCACCAGGTATGCAAAGTCATAGCCTGAATGAAAAGATATCCACCGCACGTCTTCAAAATGTGTCATTCCAGAGCTCACCAAGGCGCTGCCAAAATCTTGCAGTGGAATACCATTGTTTGCATGGGCTTCAAAATCGAGCCCAGCGTGTCTTAGGAAGTCGATCGAGTCTTGATTAGCCATGTCTTCGTCTATCGAGAATTGGAAGTTGAATTGCCAAGTATGTGAGCAGGGTAAAAGGTTATTCGGATGAAGAGGAACCCCATTCGCGTCTTCAGGGTGAGGGGGCGGTGTGTGTCCGTTCTCATCAAATAGTGTTATTCCGAGTTGTATTACTTTGAGGAGATCGACATTGCACCGCATAGTTTGGTAATGGTAGTCGGCCTTGGTGGTGAATGCGCCCATTGGCCGAGCGACAATACCAGGGAACTCGGTGTCCTGGATACTTCAGTTTCGTTTCGTTGACCATGACGTTCAACGTGATGAGACACAACATGGACAGAACCTTACCATGCTTATGTATGGATACCGATCAACAAGATCTCGAAGCGTTTTCATCTCCTGATGGAGGTTCGCCCTCCATACGTCCCGTATCCTTGATTTATTAGAGACTTTCGATGCTCCTCCCACACCTCCGCTGCCTCTCCGTATTTGCTCTCGCTGTTGCCGTTGGTTTTGCTCTAGCTGTGCACCATGTTGGAAGCCCGCCATTGCTGCCTGACTGGCGAGTCCTGTACCACCAGATCCCAGTCCCCCACCAGGCCCAAAACCCCCTGCTAACCCGTTGGTAGGAGCGAAGGGATTGATGTTATTCGGGTTCCCCTGGGAGAAACCGTTGTGGAAGGAAGGGGGAGGTAAACCGCCTGAATTAGACGCTTGGTGTTGCGAATTATGTGGTAGGGCAGATTGCTGTAGTTGGGAGAATGGTGTCGAAGTCAGTGTGGGACCACCGAACCTGCTGTTTACTGGCGGCATGATTGAGGATATGGAGGTTAGACAGAGAATAGATGTCGTGGAAACGGCCTTTTCGTGAGTTCATCGGAGGTGTTGGATCTAGTGTTGACACTCGGTGATCATCCAGTAGCTGTCAGATACCAAGTCCGCGCAATACAATTGTCATGGCTTTGAAGGAGTCGAAGAGTGTCTTCTTGAATTGAACAGGCAGTGTCGCTATTCAAGCTCTCCGGTTGATCATACGCTAAGGACGGCTTTAGTACGGTATAGAATACAATAATGGCCAAGATATTTCGACTAATTTGCTAGCGAACAACCGTTACAACGGACAACCCTATTAACCCTATATCTAAAGTAAGAATCCTTCTGCTTCCGTGCTTACCCAACGAGAACGTACCATCGCGTTGTTCGCGTAGCTATTGATCCGGTAGCAGCGATACATATGTTATACTTGCAGCAGAAGTAACTATACGTGTTTAACCGCACCACTTACTAGGGTGTAGTAGCCACTAATCCAACTTGCGAATAACTTGCGAATTATTGCGTGGCTCGCACATCAAGCTTTGAGTGGTTACATAAGGCTAGATCGGTCAATACAGCGAGACAATGCGTGTACTAGGATGAGCTTTGAGTGCCGAGAGTTGATCCTCATCATTGATCAAAAACAAGGGCTGAGAAAGGGTCGCGAGGATGGCGGCATTTCGACACAGAAAGACCGATTCAACCTGTGAAAGGTTTGACTGCTTAGAACGTAAGATCGCGTCCAAGCCCGGCTCGTTGAGTATATAAATTGAAGGCGATCGCTATAATGCCATTAGTGTCACTATTTCGACCCAGCTTGGCCAATATCATTCGATCATGCATTCATGTTGCACCGTTGGGTTGATGAGCTTGACAGTAAGCCGTATTTTGGTATATACCTCTAACAGAGCTAATCTCCAGACATATTGTACTCTCATTCTCATCAAGACCTCCTTGAAGTTCTCTCCATCTTACAACTTTTCTCTAACTTCATGGGGCAAACACGGGCGTACGTGCCACCAATTTCTCTAGTTGAGCAGTTCTCCCATACTTACTTCGTTCGCGCTGTCCCTTCGCCTAGCCAGAAGTAAAACGTGATGGAGTAATCAAAGAACCATCTTGATTGACCGTAAAGCCAGCAACGCTGAGCTTGTTTGCTACAAAGGCACAGTATCAGGACAACACAGGATAGCATTATTTCCTAAGGATCAGTACCCGGGCTTACCTAAGGCCAGATATACATAGTTATCTGTAAGAAAATGTTAGTGCAGCCTCGCCAAATAGAGTCATCGTCTCTCACCAGCGTTATTGATACCCCTATAGGTTTCAGCTAGCGAGCGCGCATTATACCAACCTAGTCATGACTTTCAGCGGACATCACTCGGGCTCAAAGACATGTACGAACCGTAAGAATAAGGGCCGTCCATGTCGCTCAGGTCCCCCGCAGCGAGTGTATGCATCAGCTGAGTCTTGTCAGCCTTTCGCATCATCGCGAAGCGCTTTTTCGTTTAGTAAACTTACTTCATGCAAGAAAGTGCTATCAAATAAGTCGAACAGATCGATCTCTTTGTGTCTCACTCTCTTTTTCCCGCCGGCATTCCACCATGCGTTCATCCTTTGGTAGAAATTCATGTCGAAGTCGCTACTGTCTCTGTATAGTGATGCCATCGCTTTTTCGGCATACCAATTACAGAAGAGGATGCCCCAAGGCTTTCCAGATCCCAATGGAGGCGCCTTAACCCGCCTTGCGGCGAGCGTTGCACCACTTCTATAGGGTTGCCCGGTGGAACAGCTAAACCATGTTCTATCTGGGTCCTCGTAGTAGTCTCCATAGTCTGGGCACGTTTCAGTGGAGATTCTGGAGAGATATGAGCGCGAACGCTTGGGATACTAACAGCTGTCAAACCAATTACCATACGTGCTCTCTACTATATGATCCATATTGCAGAACACGATCTAGACTTCAGTCAATCCCAGGATTGACATGACGCAATACAGTAGTAGTCGCCAAGCGTAGATTTGCGATGATGGAGTCTGATTGAGAAGCAGGAAGCTCACCGTGTCAGCTTCCCCCAATGTGTTGGCATCAACCGGGTCTCCTAGATTCGCAAGGCCAGAAAGGGTTGGCCCGTGTGGACCAAATACGCCTCCACCAAATACCGCCTTTGGATATGATATAGGATCAAAATCGTCCGCAGCATTGCCAAACATGTACTGTACATTGGCTTTGATTTTATTCTTGAGACTTTCCACGCTTCCTTGCAACTCAAGACTGCTTTTGGTCAATCTGGCAGAGGCCTGGACCAGATTGTATTCGTGCGCAAAAAACGTTAAGTTATCGCCTGTACATGAGCCGCTATGGAATCCTATCTTACCCAGCGCTGTTATGCAGGTACTTAAGGTGAGTAAGTCAAGGAGGGCATGTTGTAAAGAGAGGCCTCGCATGTTTGAGTAGAAGGCTCAAGAGGGAAAGAATAATGGTCAGAACCTGACCTGGCCGTACTATATTATCATCGACGAGAGCATGCAAAAACAATGTAAATGGACGAATCGACGAAGGACGCATTAGACATGCGTACCTAATCAGCTAACTTGCATTATGTCTCACAGAGGTCGTCCCCGTGACCCAAAGTAGTTGATCCATGGTGCCGTCGTATGTTGCAACAACGTACACCTATCGATTGTTGGGAGAGGAGAGACGGTTGGATTGTACTGTAGTAGGAGCTATGGGGTAGCCAACACAATCTAACAACACCACGTCTTTTGCGGGAAATTAATAACCGGATTTTCGCCGCTAGAATATATGGGACGTAGTTGGATTTCGGAACAAACATGTCTCAGAAAGGCCTCAACTCGCCTGCTCCTAGACTAATGCGCTAATAAAGCTCAGTATATCTAATAAAACTTTTAAAACTCGGCGAGGGTCTGCCAGTCGTCCTGGGTAGCTAGGTACTGAGCTACTCCCCTAAAGATAGTTTGGCCATTATCGTACACCGTATCTAGCGTCTATTCAACCCCCGCCAAGAGTTCCCGAGGTCCTCTCAATCTTTGAACTTCGACTATATGTTAATCCATGCATCCCGCTTCCAATTGGGCTTTGAATTACAGGTCAGTCAGATTAGCTTGAAGATTGGCGAAGGCGATACCTACATAACCCTCTATGGGCCCCATGCTGACGGATTGAACAGCAGAATGGCGCCTCCGCGACCAAATCTTACTGGCTTTGATGTCCGCAAGTTCGTCGCATCCTCGGGCACTCCAACAAACGATCCATGGGCGAAAGCGTAAGGAACAATCGTTCGGTTGCATGGCATCAGTCGAGGCTAATCATTGCCCTGACAGCGAGGCATGGCGGTATACTGGCCCCTTCACAAGATACAACCGATTCAAGGGCGCCTTCCCAGGCCTCGGCATAGCAACTGTGGCTTTTGCGGGATACTGTGCCTACGAATACATGTTTCTCAAAGATGATCACCAAGGGCATAAGGAGACAAAGCATGGAGAGGACCATCACTGAGCTGCCATCAGGGTTTACATGAAAGGAAGCTCATCATTGCATTGGGTAGGGCATGCATTAGCAAGGCGTTCATGGCAGGAAATCCTAGTACAAAGCCGCAAGGAGGGTTGCATATCTGTTCTTGGTGGAGGGGTCCTTTGGGAGGGTCTGTTTGCTCGGTCTACTGCAGGCAGAATCAATAGCAAGCATGATGGAAAGTTTTTGTTTGGAGGAAAGCTCCTTCGAAAAGTCATCTGCCTGGCTTGTGTAGCAGCAGACCATAGATGATATTTTGAGTTTATATTGCTGGACATTCATGATTTGACAGCCAAAGTACGCATGCCACAATAGAACCCAGGACGGCGTAGCTGCTCGTCATATTTAACTTTGTAGAATGAGCACAAACCAGGTTTCAAAACGCTCGGTCTCGTGTTTTTTAGCAGTCCACGTCTGTCTATCGACAAGGCTGTCATCGCATGTGCGCCAAGGTGGACCAGGTTAGCTCGGGAAGCAGGCTTCCTGAGCGTTGCATTTCCTCCCCCAACATTTCCTGGGAATAGCATCAATCATGGACGAGGACGATATGATAATCGAGGATGATGAAGCTCTTAAAGAGTTCTTACCAAATGGTTTTGGTAAGCATACTAAAGAGACGGACGTTGCTCGGCAGCTAGAGAAGAGCAAGCGGCCAACAGCCTCTACAATCAAGGAGACCAAAGCCGAAGGCAAGCCGAGCTACGACTCGAGCGACCACGGCTCAGACGATGGCTCAGAGGACGACGATGAGTATCCAGTCTCCCATGAGCTGGTGCTCAAGACCCATGAGCGACCCATCACTACCTTGACCGTTGACCCTTCTGGCTCTAGGTTCATCACTGGTTCCACAGATTGTACAATCAAATTCCATGACTTTGCATCTATGACCCCAAACACATTGCATGCCTTTAAATCACTCGATCCTACAGCTACCAAAGCATCTGCGAGTACAGAAACGCACCCTATCCACCATGTCGAATTCAATCCAAATTCTCCAAGCTCAGTGCTTGTGATTTCAGCAACCCCCCAAGCGAAGATCTTCAGCCGAGATGGCGAAGAGCTCAAGGAGTTTGTCAAGGGTGACATGTACCTAAGGGATATGCATAATACCAAGGGCCATATTTCAGCCATCACGACGGGAACCTGGCATCCTACGAATAGAGACCTGTGCGTCACGGCTGGCACAGACAGTACACTCAGGATATGGGACGTAAACATGCCTCTGAAACAAAAAGAAGTCATTGTACACAAATCAAGGGCAGCAGGGTCTGCTGGAAGGACAAGGATGACTGCTGTGGTTTGGGGTACTCCAATTCAGGGAGGGAAAAATCTTCTGGTGGCGGCTGCTATGGACGGGAGTCTAGTGATGTGGGACGGTGACGGACCGTATAGCAGACCTGCTGCAGAAATTAGAGATGCGCATAAAAAGGACACATGGACCGGTGGCGTCGATATCAGCGCTGATGGACGGACTGTGGTCACAAGGGGAGGTGATGATACGATCAAGCTCTGGGATACACGGAAGTTCAAGCAGCCCATAAGCGTCGTTGAGCATCCCTCAACGTCAGATCAGTATGCGAATTCAGATATAAAGTTCTCACCGAACTCATCGTCGATCATTACCGGCTCCGCCACAGGCCACCTTCATGTCCTAAACCCAGCAACTTTGAAGCCAGAACTCGTGACGCCCGTTACTGATGGCTCATCCTTGGTCACCCTTCTATGGCACGAGAGGCTCAATCAGATACTCACTGGCTCGGCAAATGCGGAGATGCATGTCCTCTACAATCCTAATACCTCGAACAATCGTGGAGCAGCAATGGTCATGTCCAAAGCCCCCAAGCGCCGTCACATCGACGACGACCCTAATCTTACGACAGACCTCTCCCAAGGCCTCTCGGGCGAGGCCATATCCAACGGAGAAGGACTTCGTGCAGCTCAAGCTGGTACCAGCTACGCCTCTCGTCACCCCACAATTGGCTTGACTGTGTCTGGGAAGTCTCGTGACCCAAGGAGGCCGCATATCCCTATGACAACCCCTTTCGCGAAGAGCCAGCCTGATGAGAAGCATGTGCGAGAGAACATCCCACTTAGTAGTATGCGAGATGAAGACCCAAGGGAGGCGTTGCTTAAGTATGCAGAGAAAGCTGAGAAAGATCCAATGTTTACGAATGCGTGGAAAAAGACGCAGCCTAAGACGCTGTATGCTGATATCAGCGATGGCGAGGAAAATGATGGCCCAGACAAGAAGAAGGCAAGGAAAAGCTAGTGTCGATTTCTACAAAGGCATTGCTTATTTTCACGACACCAACTGAGTAACGAACTCCAGGGGAGCGTGTTATTATCACACGAATAGGTAAGCTGCCCTACTTTGGTCTATGAGGTTCCCTTGCAATGCTAATCTGGGCCAGCTTACTAGGCAAAAGCTCTCTTCAGATAAAATCAACAGTCTCCTATACAGAGCACTGAGTTCCATTCTAAGTAGACTAGGTCATCTGAACAGGTCCGACCCCATTACCTCTCGGTACCATGTTCTCCCTCATGTCAGCCAATCTCGGACTTGCAAGCACCTGGCTTCGATTGTGTCCATTCGCATCTTTGGCGCCGCTCCAAAAATCTCTGCGGTCACACAAGTACTTGGGCAAAGCGTGTCATTCAGGTTGACTCCATCCGTTGACTCCCTCCAGAGGTGGGCTTCGCCACCGATGACCTGATGAATTGCGTTCGCTGGCACACCGCTAAGTGGATCACAGGCATACACCTTGCGCCAACTGTTGACCGGTGAGCAGTAGTCAGCGAAAGGGTAATACTATTGCGCTGTGTTCTGAGGGACATGAGCCATTGACCTTTTCCACAGTCCAGAAACTAAGAATATCAGCGAAGCCAAACGTAAGATCAGCTCCTTGCCCGTGAGTCAGCATTGCCGGTGATTGTCTCGAAGTCTTCGGCCACATTCTGCGTAACAATTTCCGTACTTTTCCAACTTTGCACAATGACATCCTCCCGAGGGTCAAGTCCAATGAAACAGCATACTTTCCAGTCCACGGAATTTTAGACCAGCAGTTCTTATTTTGGCGTGATAATAGTCTACAAACTTTTGCAGCAAAGGCTGAATCACCTTCGTATCAATTGTTTGACTGTCTCGTCGAGTGAACATGCGTTCATGTTTAGCTCATTGCCACCGGTATCGTAGTATGCGCTCATAACACGACGTAGCAGACCCATCCAAAGCTCATCGAGGACGCTGTAGGCAACGGAGGAGTTGAGCTTGAGCTGCCCTGACGTTGGCTCAGCGACATAGCTCGCCCAAGGATGCATGTTGAACACAGTGACGAGCTCAGAATGGGAAAACCCAACCGATGCAGTATAGCCTGGTAAGTCCGTCTCAAAACATGAATTGAACTCCACGGTATGCCCCATAATCTTGAATGTACGCCAGCGTCTCTAAATCGTATGTCAAAGATTGTAGTAAGCTCTCCGTATATGAAGCCTTTGGGGTTCTGGCTACCAATAATGTCCTTTATCAAGTTGACAGCTCCCATGTGAAACCATTTTTAATCATACCTGATTTGGCGGGTTCACAAAGATTTTTAGGATTGGGGTTTCACGTTCACTAAGTCCAAAAGCATGTGTTTATTTGTTCATCGGGTATACGGCTCTGTACAATAAAGTCTGCCGCTGAGTTCTCATAATCTAAATACAAACAAATTTGGAGCGTGGCCATTGATTAACTATCCCATCACATGGCTCCGCTACTATCAAGAACAACCACTTCTGCCTCCCCATCGCCGATGGACTCAACTTGCAGATCGTCTCCAGCGTTAATATTAGATACGAATGCCCCATCTCCCTCTCCCAACTCAGTCTCTCCAGCCAGCCTGATCCTTGCCCCAATTTTCCGCATGGGCAAGTGCACATAAACCTTTCGTCCAGACTTCGCTTCAACAGCATCCTCACCTCCAATCCTCCACAACGCCGATGACCCCTTTGCGATTATCGAAGCTCCCATAAGGAAATCTGCGTGGATAGGAACCGTGCCTTCAATGACTGGTACAGCTGCTTTCTCCTCCTCAGCAGTAGCCTTGACACCCGCTTTGAGCGGACTGATGAGTGTGACGAAACCATTACATTTGCTCTCTTCGTCAAAGCTCATGGTATGATAAGTAGGCGGCAGACTCTTCTTCCACGGTAAAGCCCAAATCTGCAAAAAGTGAACTTCGTCTTTACTATGCTCGTTCTGCTCTGAATGCGCGATACCGGTTCCGCCGGTCGTGAACTGCAAGTCTCCCCTATGCATGCGGTAAAAGTCATTCTTATTAGCCGTAGAGCCATCCTTTTTCTGTACCATTGAATCACGGTGGGTTAGTTCGCCGGAGATGATGTAGGAGAAGATCTCGGCATCGCGGTGAGGATGGGTAGGGAAGCCGCTGTTGGGTGCGACGCGGTCTTCGTTGAGCACGCGGAGGGATCCGAAGTTTGAGAATTTGGGCTCATAGTATTGTGCGAAAGAGAAGGTGTGGTAGGAGTTGAGCCAGCCGTGGTCAGCGTGTCCGCGATCGCTGGAGCGACGAGGGATTATTTTTGCGTGGGAGAGCTTGGACATGATTTTTGTTGTTGTTTTTGCTATTGTGGACATGGGACAGTGTGAAGTGGCAAATGCTATTCTGATGACTTGAGAACTTGAGAAGAAAAGACAAGAAAGACAAGGTTTCTCAATCCTTTATATACACCGCTGGAAAAAAAGCTAGAAGCTTCAAGTACTTACGTGATTTTGGTCTGTAATGCATTGCAACATTGCAGGAACAATTTCCGCTGGGGTTTGAGTATTTTGTAAAGGTTGACCAATCATTCCTCAAGTTTTAGCTTCCTTCAGCCTAGTGATATACTTTACAAAGACCTGACAAAGAGCTTGGCGACGGCCACAATGCGTTCTCGTGACTCAGCGACCAACTTCACGTCTGCGTGAGTAGAGTAGAGATCGAGCACTGATTGAGCACTTGATTTGCCGGGTTTGGCTCTGGCAGATAGATATTATTTCAGTAGACTGGAGTTTTGCTAATAATAATGAACAGCATTGTTTTCCCTATAAGCCGTGTCCCATTACGCATTCATACAAACAGTGCAGGTCCCACGGTCCCCAACGCCGCCGCTTTTGAAACTCGAACATTCCAGGAGTGTGCGCCTCAATATCATGCATAAGTACAGGGTCTCGTTCTTTCATTGTCGTGTGCCAAATTCTCCCTCATCGCTGGATTTGCCTTTGCTCCTTTCTCTTTTCAGCCGAAAGAAGCCTCCCAATGTAGCACTGACGCTCTGTGATCTCCCAGCAGTAGGCGGCCGCTCATCAACAGCATCTTCCGGCAATTGCGAGGTCTGCAAGGGCGACGGCAATGGCGGTGCGACAGCGTCGCCAGCACTCTCACTTCTCGCTGCTCTTTGGGATTTTGATCCCCGTGGCCGAGGACGCTTTCTTGTAGACGGCGAATCCATACCTCTCCGACTGTCCGCCACAACAGCGCTCAGCGACAAAGACAAAGGTGACGTCAATGGACCCGGGGTCAAACGGGCCATAGACCGCCGCGACAAAGTAGAGGGGCGAGTTGGTGTGGTCGGAATGGAACGTTGTGCTTCAGAAGGCAAGAGGGGAGAAGATATGGTACTGGGTCGGGCCTGTGGCCTGCCAAACTTGGATGGTCGCCGCGTGCTTTCCAAGAGGGGAGACTCGGCACCTTCACTCCGGTCAGAAAGCCTAGATGATGCTGTGGACGTGTGAGAAAGCAACGGTGGGGGTGTCTGTGGCGGCGTAGGTTCTGTTTGCTGTGTCGAGGAACGCCTCGAGCCTCGAGGGGCTATTCCATCAGCAAAACTAACGGAAGACTTCCTCCTAGTCTGTTCATCTGCGGGATGGTCGGTTTCGTCATGGTATCTTTCTTCGTCAACAAGGCCTATAGCATTCTCCTCATCGTCAAGGTCTTCAATATCCTTGTCACCACCACCTCGTGACCTCCCACTCGTTATCAAGTACACACCCAGAAACGTCAATGCACAACCCCCAAAGAATTTCCCAAAGCGCTCAGCATCGGCCGCAGCAAAGTCTCGGTATAATATCGCACTTCCAATGATGACTGAAATCGTAAAGAGGACGAATTGTATAGGAATGACCTGCGTAGAATCGAAGCGCTGTAGTGCCCGATTTACGTAACGTATCTGGGCCAGGGCCGAAACAACCAGGATCACGACCAAAAGATAGAATACTGGGAAGGTCAGGGCGCGCCACAAAGTATCTGAAAGAAGCGATGCAACGCCTTTGGTCGACAATGCTGTGTATCCTCCTAAGATGCCCATCAGTATTTCACACCTTCATATGATTGAGGACATACCAAAAAGCCCAACCAGCCCAAGGTCTATCAAAATGGTCTTCTCCCCATACTTCTCGCTAGCCCACAGCAAGACGATGATCAAGGCTGCCGTGACAGCCAGATATGTCTCAAATTCCCATCTTGTGATTGCGACCCAGACGTCATGAGGCCCCATCTTCGTCTCAGAGGTCTTTGCGCTCAGCACGATAGTGACTGCTCCAGCGATGGCGACCACAACGCCCCAGAAGTCTCTTTGGCGAAACCGCTCTTTCAGGAGCAGCGGGGCAATAATGCAGTTTGAAACAAGAGCGACGACACCAAGTGGCGAGACGATAGACGCAGGTGCAAATCCATAGGCAATGAAATTCCCGGCTTCACCAGTCACCATCAGCACTATACCCAGCCACCAGTACCCTGACTTGAGGTATGTTTTCCTATCATCTTGAAGCTTCGGCTTTTCGGAAGGTTTGATAGTAGATTCTGAGGAACTATGCGAGCTCATTGACTCTCTCCGCGCCGACGTTCCATTTCTCCCCTCGCCATTGACATGATTATCCCCACTGCCTCCCTCTTGCATAGGTGCGTTGAGGTTTAGCTCTGCACGCTCTTCCGCTATTGTAGCCTGCTGAGTGCCGTAGCCTTTGTGTCCGTTCCTCGCTCGTTCGTGGCTCCATTGTTCATTATACTCTTCCTGCTCTCGGCCAAGGCGTATATGGGCGTAACGTTGGATGTTTAGGGCAAAGGAGATGAGAATATTGCCGATTATTGCGGTTACAATGCCTATTAGTGAAGACCATTCTCGTACCTTGGAGCTGAGGTCACCGTCAGCTGCCACGAAAAAGTTGCTTTCTGACATGGAAGCAGGCTCTGGTTAACGCCGCCTCCGGAGAAGGTCGTTGTTGCTCGCGTAGAGTCACGCTTCGTTTTGAGGCTAGATCATGGCGAGGGCGAGGTCAGAGACTGGGCTATAAGGCAAAGTGCAACAGGCCTGGCGAGTATCTAAAATACAAGAAGTGTCTCAATTGTTGGTGGTTCCTTTGTTGTTTGAATTTCAACCTTTCCATCATGACCAATGTACCCTTTTTACCGAGGATTACCCGATGCGAAGGATCGCCTCCCATTCGAGCCATTGAGAAACGTGAGACGACCATGCTTGGAGCGTCTATTCTTTCAATCCCTGTTCCTTTGTAACTTAATACTGCCTAGCTACGGTAACTCTGTCCGCCTGAGTAGGTCTCCTCTCATATGTCCGATACACCACGACCTACCAGCCTGAGTCCCCTTGAAGTAGCAAGGTGCGATCAAACAATACCCACTGTGTATCCAGTCTCAGCCCAAGAAGCCTATCTCTACTGCTTTACTGTAGATCGATCTTAGAACCCTTATCACGTTTATCTCATAGGTTGATGAAGACTGATCCTTCTCCAGGTATCAACTCGTCGATATAATGACGAAGCTGCATGGACCCAAGAACACCGCCGTCATAGCTGAAGCGACCCGGCCTCCTGAGAGGTTCCACGTTACGCCTCGGCTCAGCTGCTTACTAGCGTTATTACGCTTCTGGTGGGATGACGGACATCATCATCAGAATAAAGTAGTAGCCAGTGGCACGTAGTATTCACGGTCTACGTGCGAGTATTCTCGTTACTAATTTCTCAGGCCATTATGGTTTGAACGCTAACTCATCTAATGAACTCGAGTCCTTGCTGGAAGACTTCAGTACTCAATCACACTACCAGCCATGACAGCAGTGCTTTCAAAACATGAAGCCATTCAATAAAGCAGAGTTTGTCGCTTTCTGACCAGGCGCTCTGGCAGGTTCAAAGACTTTCATTACTGCATATGTGCAGGATGTAAGAATTTTCGTCCCACAAGACTGGAAGACCCTACAAGGTCAGTATAGCCCGCATTTACGAGCTGATGCGGAAGGCTGCTAGGGAACATCCTAGGAGCAGAGGGTCCTGTTCCTGCCCGTGCAGCCTCAATCTTTCGAATGTTGCCATAGATACCATGTCTGTCATGGAACTGAAATTGACACATTCCTTCGACACCCCTTCTTTTTCCCCATCGAACAAGCATATCCTGGACTTGTCGTCTCTGATCGTTCGAAGGTGTGGCTCGACAGACAACTTTCATAGGAAACACCATGTTGATACTTCCACCGCTATCTGGTCCTTTGTCTTCATGGTAAGCAAGTGCTGCTATTATGGACGCACAGTGAATGACGATCTGTCGTTTGTTGGCCTCTATATAGCCACAATCTGCCTCCCAGGCAAGAGCATTAGTCAGTACAATAGCTGCGTCGTAAACGGCAATGTTTGTGGCTGCAATTGTATCTTTGAAGGTAACGGGGTAAGGTGTCCTGATTACCCAATCGGACGGATCGTTTTGAAAATCGGACTTTTCGATGAAGTTTCCATAATCATAGGCCGGATCGATAATTGTACCATAAGTGGCCCAATAGTCTTCCAAACGAGTGATGAGATCCATCGCTCTGACCTCGACGGCTTTGCGAGTCGGCTCAAAGTTGTCAGGGGTCTGATCCCGGAGCATTCGCATGCTATTTCGCAGGATGTGAGCGCCAGGAATTTGGAGCAATATGTCACCAAGCGCATCAAAAGGCAGCTTTTTTCGACCAAGAAAAGGAATTGTGCACCAGTCTTCCGAAGCGAAAATCGAAGGCCGCTCGAATGTTAATCCCATATAAATCTTGTGATGGTCAGTCTGGAGGCCAACCTGCACCGTACTCGGGAAGACTCACTGCGCCGACCCTGACAGTACGGAACAACTGATGTATCATCCCAAATTGACAATTCTCTGGGCCTCTCATCTCAAGCATCTCAATCGCGCCTCTGAGATGTGCAGCCCATGCCGCGAGCGATGTCGTCATAAGGGACTCGAACAGAGAGAACAGAATGGGCGCACATATGGCGGCTACGCCTAGTCCATCAACCATATTCCCGCCACTAGCCAATCGTAATTGTGTCTCCTGGCTTTGTTGCCTTTGCCTTTCCAGACCTTTGTCGTACCAGCGACAAGCTTCCATCTGCATGGACATATCACCATTCTTCTTTCCATAGTGTGCCAATGTGGCAGCACGGACAGCGTACGTCAGGGCTGACGAGTGCGGAACACTCGATAACAAAGCTGGCAATTCTTGGACCCAGAGATTGATTCTGGTGTTTAGCAGCCTGGGACTTGAGAATGCCTGAACAAATTCGTGGCTGAAGAAATCGTTCAATGATGGCGATGGAAATGAACGGTAGATGGACGGTAGGTGAACATTATGCGAGCCTCCAAGAGAGTCCTTGAAGAGTGCCAGACTGGTTTCGGTAGGTAAATTTTGCTGAATTGCTCCGAAATCATTTTGCTGGCTTGATCCTCTGCGCTGGCTGGCTAATGATGTGGACTCGCTTGTGCCTGAGGTTGTGGGAGGCCGCTTGCCTTTGAGAGGTTTGTTATCTAAAATGGCATGAGCTGAGGGACAAGACACTTGGGAGACAACATAGCATGTGTGTACCCCTGACTGTTTTCGAATTTTCATGTGTTTCAGAATCCACATCAATGAAAAGTGTACCCTGCAGAGGCCCAGGGCAAGCCTTGCCGGAGCGGAGGCACTGCGAGCATTCTGGGGTTCCTTCATCACACTGTGTATGATTAGCGGTGCATTAGAGGGCTAGGATGATGCCACATAAGGTCGGGCGTCCGCATCGAAGAAACTTGCCTTGATCCGGCGCTGGCGGCATATTTCACACCCTCTACTGCGACCAACATGACGGCCCATCCTCGATATGGTAGACTTCGCGATATGAAAGGAATAAGTCTATATATATGTCTAAAGTACAGTTTCGCTTGTAATCGGCAATGGATTAGCTACCAACGTCGTTGAAGCTCCTTTTGGACTGGCTTTGGGAGAATGACCTTAACAGCAAGATTTCCCACATTATTGCTACCACAACGGCTCCTCTCATGCTTATAAGAATCCAAGGTCTGAATCTTCGGAGTCGGTCAAAGTTCGAAATGCGATGTTTAGAAGGCGCAGTCATTAGCGTTTGTCCTCGCAAAATATTCTCAAAGGGGAAAGGGGTGAAGTAGTAAGCTGAGGCGTCGTCGACTAGTGCTGGTTAGATACCGCTAGGGGACACCTTGTAGGGCTCTCATGGGCAAGCTTTAGGGAGGTTTCTAGCCCTTACCTAATTCAGCATCTACCGCGAGATGCCATTTCATCTCGCGAAATCGTTTCAGGCGTTAATCACCACACAGCCTCAACGCTATGCTTCATAATGTCTAACATTTCTGACCATTCAGGCCTTGCTACAAAGGCTCTTTAAACCTCTAGTGAAATCTTGTAATTCTCAGCCTCAGCAACTTCGCGCATTCTGCCGAGAACAGCTTTCTCTAACCGCTAATGAATTCGCGATCATGGAACACCGCCTCATGAGTATCATCCTATGATGGCATAACATATCAACTGGCAGATGAAATATTGGGGGCCAGGATGACCTATAAGAATTTCACTTTTTCTCCTTGTTATCGTTTGCAAAAACCCATTGTACCGATAATCTGTTTTTTGTTTTCATCTTTGGTACTGTCTCGACATAATCACCAGAGATCGCCATTTGCCATTGCCTAGTGAATCCAAGATGCTCTCGGAACGGGAGGACATTGCAATCTCTCAGATAGCTGTTTACATACCAGCGCTTGTCGTCGCTCTCTATGTGACCATACGCCATGGCTTTGTACGGCAGATGGGTTGGGTATATCTTGTCATATTCTGCGTACTGCGTATCGCTGGTGTAAGTTGTCTCCTTGTAGTCATCATTACCCAACTTGGATCCCAAGGAAGGACACCACAAGATTCAAGAACAATTTGCCCTCAAGGCAAATCTTACAAAAATGTATTCTCCCTTTCAAAAGCAAACAATACTGACTACGAAATCTTCAAGGCCATCATGCAAGTACTGAGCGCACAGCACCCAACGAACCGTGAATATGCTACTTGGGGAGCGATCTTGGGGTCTATCGGATTGAGCCCTCTGCTCCTCGCTGCCATAGGCCTCTTGAAGAGAGTGTATGTTTCTGTGCTTTGACCCGCTCTAGTCATTGGCTAATGTGACTCCAGGACGGATTTACTTCGAGAAAAGAAGTCTACCCGAATACTCGTTCTCCGACTCCTACACATACCCTGCGTGCTTGGTCTCGTTCTTGCCATCATTGGTGGAACCCGGCTCTCCTCTTCGGACCCGTCGACGCAAAGCTCCGGACAATCTTTCGAAAAAGGTGGAGGTTTGTTGTTCGCGGTTGTCTTCATCGGTCTTACTGCTCTTTGCATTGTCACATTTTCCAACTTTTCAGAACTTCTGTGGGGCGAGAGACGAATCTTTCTTGCCATCATTGCTTCGCTGCCTCTGCTGGCCGTGCGTTTGCTGTACACCATTCTCGCGGATTTCGAAGACAACTCCACCTTCAGCATCCTCGATGGGAACGCGACAGTACAGCTATGCATGGCGGTCATTGAGGAATTCATCATCACCATCTTGTTCCTCGTCGCGGGTGTTCTTGCCCCCTCTCTGAAGAATATGCAGAGTCCTGGGATGGTTGGGAAAGCGGGTGACACATATCAACTCAACGGCGTAACTCAGCAAGCGTGAAGGCTTGACACACGATCAGTGGCATTGGTTACAGTACAGTCTAAAGGGTTCTAAAGTGTAGCTTCCAAAGCTTTCTCTGCCACACATATCTGAATCCAAGACCTTTTGCAAGCAAGCATTTCAGCTGAGGCATTCTGCTATTATCGTAGATAGTTTTGACATAATTAAAAGGTTCACTCTGCACAATGTCCAATATCGCCAATGAGATGGTCTTACAAGCTGGACGGGAACTCACAGTACTCGTGGGAGTCAGCGCGAAGGATAGATTTACGAAGACTTCGAGCCTTCGTGGTCGCAATGAAGCTTGACCTAGTGTTCTAAAGGAGGAGAGCGACTTTATTATAATTGGGATGAACAGTAAGACCTTAGGAGCGTAATTGGAGCAGTAAGACGACGACCACTCTATCGTGCTACCGGGCGGATTTAAGATTTTTACATCCGTGCCGATGACGATTCTGGAACCTGAAATTAGATGTCGAGACGCGACTCCCATGACAATGTTGCATTGTAGGCGAAATCAAGGCATTAGGTTCTTCGTTGTATGTCTCAGATGGAATTGCCCGCAGCAGATGTGTTATGATGATAGGTTCCGCTATCACAGCGCCTCTCAAAATCCGTGGAATCAATGCGCTGATCGTGAAGCTGCTCATACTTCTCGGGATCGTATATTTTGTGGTCACCTTCAACTCAAGACAAGTTTCCACCAATACCATCAAAGACATTGACGCGATCGAGATTCCACGGAAAATTTGGCAGACATGGCATACTCCTGCTATGTTGTTGGTCGACGAAGACAAAGAACGAGCTCGAACATGGCAGGAGAGGAATCCCACTTATCAGTATGAGCTCCTGACAGACAAAGGCGCTGAGAGCTTTGTTACTCGACACTTTGCGGACGATGCACTCCTCCGAGATACGTTCGAAAGCCTGTCGGACACTATTCTTCGTGCGGACTTCCTCAGATATCTTGTGCTTCTTGCGGAGGGAGGAGTATATGCCGACGTGGACGTAGAATGCAAAGGACCTGTCGATAACTGGATACCAGCCGCACTACGTGGAAAAGTTGGCGTCGTTCTAGGAATCGAAGTCGACAGGCCCCCCGTCGAAAATGACAAAAAGCTCTACCTTGACTATCGCGATTACATCTGGGGTATCACGAATTGGACTTTCATGTCAAAACGCGGCCATCCTTTCATGCATTTTGTGGCAGAGTCGGTGGCAAAGAATCTCCAAAGCGTTGCGCAACAGCAAGGCAAAAACCTTTCGACAATGGAGCTGTCCTACAAGGAAGTCGTCGACTCTACGGGACCTAGAGCTTTCACAGAGGCATTCTTGGCTTATGCTTCTGGCGCGACTGGCGCGACTGGCGCAGAGGTTACGTACTTGAATGCCACGATGCTGGAGGAGCCGAAGCTGATAGGCGACATCTTGCTTCTCCCCATCAGGGCGATGAGCACGGCTGAAGCGGATCGAGAAGACGCAAATGGTGCTCACTCGCGTGCTTGGCCAGCTGTTCTTTTCCACTGGTCGGCGGGAACCTGGAAGAAGACGCATTTGCAGAAAGCAATGGCAGTCAAACAGCAGGGTGCTCTCGAAGCAAACTTCACAGCACCAGTATCTTAAATAAGCAGAGAAACGGAGAAGCAGACAGATCACACTTGCTCCATCGCCACCAACTGTTAGACAACAGATTCTTGGCGAAGCTTTGGTAGTGGAAAGCCTTTGCTCCTACATAGAATCAGCAATCTCAATGAAACAACTCCTCATGCAGCCTCATGGCTTTCAGCCACCAAGTCACGATCGATTGAAGAACAAACTTTCATCATCATCAATGCGCATCTTGAGATCCTGAAAAACGATGACGATACGGTCTAAATTTACATAAGAGAACGTTTCCTAGCAGGGGACGCTCGTAATTCCCAAGTCCATTTAGTGGATAATAGAGCATGAACGGGTATTTTTAGGTCCGACAATGTTCTATCTAGAACTATACATGGCTATTGAGTTCAATCTCTTACAGACAGCGCAAATGATGGTTCCACTCCAGTTCTTTTCATGGCCGATGTTTTAGGCTCGCTCGCTCCGAGGATGCCCCGCACGCCCTTGAAGGATGCCCCAAAGCGCGAGACACGAAGCGCGCATAATAAAACAAAAAAAGGCCTCCGTGATTTTGCTTTGATTCGATTCAAGGCACCTTTTCCCGACACATATATGAATCACAATTGACTTCTCAAGATTGACGTTCTGTTCCTGAGCTGGTCCTGGAAAGTTGTGGAACGACAGCTTGCAGTTTTGTTTGGTACCTGGATGAGGAACGGTTCCTGCTGCCTGGAACATCGTGATTAGGAGAAAACATCCTGTTGCATCATCTGCTTCTGCTTGCACATTATCCCCCTGCAATGTTGACATGTACAATTCTTCATAGTAGGATGCATGAGACGATAACATACAAGCTCAAAGAAGAACCATGGTGTGTGGAGAGTGTCTGCCATTGGTCCCATGGACGATAAACTTGCATGCGACATGCAGCGCTAGAGACGTGCCGACTCATTGGCTTTCTTCTTCGAGCCGACAAGCAAGCTGAACCTCGTATCCACTCCAAAATTAATGTACATTATGTTTCTTCGACCTTTTTTCTTTCAATCAAAGAGAAAAGTCTTCTTCTTCACCCTTCTCGTCGCCCATCAAAAGGGATCGCCAATACCACATGTATCATGGAGCCAAGGCTTCATGGCATCTGAGTGCATGGTGCCTCGATCCAAGGTCAATGCGCGGCCACGTCGTTCGGATCGATAGAGCTTAATCACTTTAATATAAATAAGCCATCAGTGTATGTGCTGTGTCCAACATCAATGGAAAAATCCACTGGAAATGCTCAAGTCTACCTGCGACTCGCCTGAAGTCTAATGTGGAGTATGTCGCATGAAATTTGAGCGATAACAATGCGTAATCGAAAGACCGTCACCGCGTTTGGCGCGCTGCTTTTACTTCTCCTCGTCCGAACGCTCAACCGTGCTTTGCATCAACAGCCTTTGATCTATCTCAGTAGCCAATTGCATGGCCCTGAACTATGGAACAAGGCGGTTCGGACTGGGGGGGAGAAGTGGAAAAGGGTGGAGAAAAGAATGTCCCCAGATCCACAATTCCAACCTCCTGAGGATAAGACAGATGGCGAGAAAATATATCACAGCGGCGATTACCAAGCAATCTTCCTGGGTCCCCCAGATCAACCCATCCCCAACAGGAGGGGTGGAGACGCGAATTTCCAAAAGTTTGCTGGACACTTACCGCTGGAGTCAGCAACACCAATACCAAATTCAGAAGAGTACCTCGACGTCGGCATTCGACGTAGCCCATATGATCCACATGGCGAGGACTACCAGATGGCGATCCGCAATACGGGGGAGCCGCACGGGATCCTCATCACTAGAAGTCTAAACAAGGGCAGAGATCCAGATCTCTCGGTGTCGGATGCCCTGTTCTACGCCTGGAGAGAGTATGCAACGAAGCTAGTGGGTCCCGGATACCCAGATTACAGGACGATACAGAACCTCAAATACGTCATTCAGGACCGCATCATGGCGCCTGAGACAACGGAGATCCTGCAGATGGCTTACACAAAGTTCAACGATGCTCAGCACGCTAAATACGAGCCTCAGATCTTGGTTGGGGAGTTTCATCGTTGGTCGTACCAGCCACCGCGAGATAGAGAGACGGTGTATGCGCTCTTGGGTACATCGACAATGGCTAGCGTAACGAGCATGTTGGGCAATCACTTCCACGAACTAGGTCACAAATGCGTTCTCAGTCTTGCTACGGAGAGTATAGATGGTGTATGGTACTTGGGACTCCTGGTAGGAACGGAATTCGGCGGCGATTGTCTCGATAGGGATGTCCCGGAGGTTGTCAAGGGAGATAGGTACATTCAGGAGTATAAAGAGGAGCAGGCGCGTAAGGAGGAAAAGTCACGTTTGGAAGAGCAAGAGGCTCAAGAGAAATTGGCAAAGGAGCAGTTGGCTCATCAGGAGGCGTTGGCTGCGGGGTCGGAGGCTCCAGCTGCTCAAGAGGTGTTAGCTGGTCAGGAAGCACAGGCTGGCCAAGAAGGGCAGGGGGGCCAAGTGGCACAAGTGCAGCTTTGAGGGATGACCGATTGAATTAATGTGAAAGCCCAGGATATCTACGAGGTGGTGCTAGTCACGAGTTTTGTAATGAACAGAAAAACTTGAGACATAATGGACAGTATTCTCCAGTATCGGTAGGAGAGAGCTGCTTGCGGAATACTTCTCGGCTCATTGTTTGCTCGTCTACGAGTGTAATGTTTAGGAGTAATGTTTAGGAGTGATTCCTTATTTCTTCATTGCGGCGGTACTTGTAGACCTAGCTTGTAAGTGGTTGCGTTTTGTTGCTACCATAGAAAGCAGAGGTACTGCGTTTTTGCTCTCGATGTAGTTACAAAAACAAGTTACATCAGCGCATGAGATGCCTTACGAAGCTAATCAAGAGAAATTTCTTCGCCCTCTGATGCCATTTTGCGAACTCCCACCTTAATCTGAAGGTGGGTATAAGGTTGAATTTACCCTCAGTGGTTCCCTTTGACCGGTGCCTTTGCCCATCTCGACCAATTGACCATGAGAGATTGAAGCACACCGTTCCCACTTATCCAACACTTCCTGCTTCTCAGCAACGATGTACGCTGCAGCAAGCCCCAACACCGCATTCGCGAGCGGCCAAACCTATATAAAAGACACGGTGTGATTTTCATTGTATCCTACCTTATTGAGTGTACAGCGCTATACATTTGCATTAGAGCTCGAGTGGAAAGGTTATTTACTGCATCTTGTATTTTTCTCAGGTCCAATGTTCCAAAAGTCTGAATATCTGCGTATAAGACTTACATTTCTGCTATGTAGCGTTTTCATGAACAGCTTTCGCACAACACATCGAACATGGCTTGCTTGTTCGCTAAGGATATTTATACAGGGTGGGGATAATATTCGCATACGAATCGAGCAAGGGAAAAGACTGGACAAGCAAAGAGCATCCGATGCTTGCGTAAGCGCATGTCTCACAGATCTATATTTAAGATCTCCGAGCTCGGTAAGCTCTGATGTGAGACGATAGTACCAAGTTCTCAGTAATTCAAGGGTGTCATGCTCGCAATGTAGGTGAAATTGAAGTCACCAAGGAAATGGGAAGGCTCCAGGCCGGGTCTCCGACGAGGATATGGCATGCACTCGCCACTCGAAAGTTGTTCAGAGTTGCGACAGCTTCTGGGACCGAGGTGCTCTCCAGTCAAGTTCTCGGCGCCAGTTGACAAGGCATTTCCCCAAAATCAACTCCGAATGTACGAATAGCGTTCAAACACACGCCTATTTTCACTATTTTGGACCTCGTATCTTGCTCCGAGTCCTTAAATTCCTGATCATTAGTACAAATCATACATCATGACGGTAAGATCTTACATGTTCGGAAATTTGTGAGTGTACTATATTTCATGCCAGAAACCTGTGATGAAGGTATTTTAGGGTCGTTCACCGCGTTGTTGATCATCATACTATCCTACTGTATCTGGATAGCGCGATCGCCCACTTACAAAGTCACGCAGCAGAAGCGCTAACAGAATGTCTCTCTGTCAAACGTCTGCATAGTCTGTCTCCTGAAGACAGCTCCAGTCAGTCTGTAACTCTACCTAGCACCGCCATCTACAGGGACAGGTGCAGCTCGATTTCTCCACGCTAACATCAGGGTAGTATACATGATCGAAAGGTCTTTCCCTGGATTGAAGCGTACTAGTCTCTTAATAACTTGCGTTGATAATACGCCGTGAGAGCATTCTTATCAAGGTATCCTTCTGGCAGCCGAACTCAGGGGCTGTGTAGCCTGTGTTCGCGCGATTGTTGAAGATCTTACGCTAAATAAGAGAGTGATTGTCGTAGAGACCTTGGGTACGCTGTTATTGACTTACGTCGCCTTCGGAGTAATGTGACAGGCACGCACCGGCGGTTGGTCCGCTAATAGGCTCGTTACCTTGGAGGTCGCAATATTTCTGGCAGGCCTAGTTCTAGGGCTGAAGGGCTACCCTAGAAATGACGCTTCGGTACGTGACGAACCTCCGAACCTAAGGTACCGTAAGCTCGCTAGACTCGCAATGGAAAGCTCTCGAAGCTAGCTTTAAATTGAGATGTGGAACTTGGAACTTGAATGGACTACAGCCTGATAGCTTGCCGCTAACAGCTAGATACCAAGTTACTGAGATCATCGGTGGAGGTAGGAATCCTACCAAAGACATACATACTACGTGACTTGTTTGTCGCTTGAGCCTTGATCGTAGATGGTTTACGTCTTACACTAGGTCTATCAACATGTCGGACTGTTAGCGGGCCCGTATTGATTGGAGAAGCGATGATCTTGTTGACCCTTGGTCGTCGGCTAGAGCGGTGATTGCAGAGCTATGCGATGCCACACACATTTTCTCATGTGGGGTCTTCAGCTGAACTTTCTTCAACGACTGCGGGGGGCCTTTTGTGCCGTGTCTAAGGTGCGGCTTTCCATTCCTACCTCGAATTTCCAGCGTGGACCCAGGCCGGAGACTGCCTCTCACCTAATACGGATTGACTTAACACAACAATGTCTCAGCCATCAGCTTGAATGACTTGATCAGGACTCGAAATAACACCAACGGCTCGCAAATCAAGCCTAAGCTAGGATTCGCTTCCGTCCGATCGTCTCACAGCGGAACATCCCATAGATGTCTTAGAAGTTCACACCCTCTGAACCCGTCGTGAGACCACACCACATGAACCTTGACACTTCTGGAAGACAGCTTGGGCTCACCCTTAGGACATGCCCCTGCCAACGTGACTTGGAAATGCCTCCGTCTCAACGTCTCTCAGATCGAACCACAGGTGCTCGTGCTTACGCTACGTAGTATGGTTTGCTAAGCCTGGCATAAACCCACGATCCTGGCGAACACAGCTGACGAACACCTAATCCCACTCCCAGAACCAATCTTCTTTAATCATAGATGAGCAATGAAGGATAAGTGTGCTTTAGTCACTAGCATTATATGAGGCATTACTCGGACATGAGTGGCGGGCTTGGAAGTTTGCTTCTGTCAGCAAACACTGAGTCGGATATGCCCACACCTTGTATAGTCTTTTCTTTGCGTCCATCTCCCTTGATTTAGGTCTCTTGACCAATATACGAAGACCTAGATCACGCTCTACGCATAGAGCACCGCCCAGTGTTGAATAGATACTGGACTTCGCGTCGAGCTACCGCAGCAAAACCCGAGGCATGGGGTCGGAAAGCGTCTCTCGGGCTAATGCAATGGTCGGCTAATATACAAAGCATTTTATATTCCAGGATGATTCTTGGATTGACACTATGCAGTGCCCTGTGGTCGACGACAATTTCGCTAAACGTGTCCGGAAAAGGGACAGCGTGTCTCCTCCAGCGATGTCTGAGAGCTCACCTGTATTGCGGGACGTTAGAACTTCAGGAGACGTTAATGGTCAGAATTCGTCAGTAGCTGAAACCACGAGGAGTAGGATTCTTAGACCTTGTCACACAACTTTTGGACCTTCGCTTAAAGCGATGACGAAGTACCTTGTTCCAATCAAGGCCTCCATCGGTTTCCTGTATCGAAATCTTTGTCTAAGACGGAAACAATTGTGGGTCCCGGTCCCGAATGGCTGCCAGATTCAAATGAGACATGTGCTATATTATGTGAGCAAAGTGTGTAAGCAGCACTCGAGAAACCGTCTATATAAGGAACGTATCTCTTCATTCTTCATGCTTCTGATCAGTCAATCAAACATCTTTCCAATCAATAGCCTACCCAAACACCATTTGCCCCTACAGCATTCTCCAACCCTATCAAAACCAAGGCGGTCGATGGTATATATGGTATGATATTTGGGTGATATCATACCATTCCAGCCCTCATACCAACTATATCATATAAAAGTGATATCATACCACCTAATATCGAAAATATCATGGTGATATGATATAT
>JASZXT010000078.1:0-61615 GCA_035521555.1 Lecanoromycetidae sp. Uapishka_2
CCTCAATACATACAATTGCTGCAACCCCCCAAACCGGCGCGAATGCTTAAACCCATTATTCGTCTGCCACTGAATCTTGACCATACCATTCAAATTCACAGGACGCAATTCGCCGCTATCCCCGTTCTCATCATCGCTTGTGGCTTGTGGAAAACAAGCTATTACTTCATAGCCATCTTGTTCTGGGTTGCCTGTTTTGAGAATGTCCCCTGCTTTCACTTCGAGGGCTAGGAATTTGCACATTTGTCGACCGATCGGTGATGGGGTGGTGGGTCGGTAGTGAGGTATTACCTGTGCTGGAGGTGTTTGGGGTCTGCGTGCGGCTTCGCGTGGCCCTGTCCAGCGGCGGTCGTTGATTCGCCTTTCTACTATGACTCCTCCCGCAGCTGTTGAAGGCGTAATCGCATTTCTACGGCTAGCGCGTTGGCGTGTGGGGGGCAAGTTGACGCTGGTGTTGATGCCTTCGCGTTCTAGTTGAACTCTGAGTCTGTCGAAAAATCGCATTGAGGCTTGGAAACTGGCTTCTACTTGAGCCATTGGTTCGAGACGGGGTTGTTGATCGTCGGCTTGGACGAGGGTGTTGGATTGTTGTGGATCTTGCGTTGTGGGATCGGAGCCAGTGCTGGGTTGGTCGAGCTGAATGTTTGAACCTTCGAGTTCGGTTTCGGGTTGGGGTCCGAGTCTGCTTGCGAGGTTGGGAGGTTGTCGTATTGATTGACGCAGACGCTCGAGACGTTGGCGTGTTAATGATGGTCCAGGACGTAGACGTAGAAGCGCCTCGTGACGCCGCGTTAAGTTTGCTCCTCCTCCCATAGGTAGTTGGCCTCTGTTTCTCGCGGTGCGTCTGTGATTCGACATTGAGTCGAACGTTGGGTGACGCGGGAGATTGGTGCTCTGGGGTATGCGACTGCTGTGGAGTGATAGGTTTGTGAGTATGAGTCAGTCTATCAATGAATACGATGAATGGAGGCCGGTGCTTCTAGTGATCTAGAAATGTACTCTGTTAAACATACGATCTGTGTGATGAAAGGAAGATCATTCGATGAGGTATCTTGTTCATCTACCGTTCAAATTCGCTGTAATCGATCGTTCCTGCCTCGAACAATTGCCGACGAAAGAGGAAAGTGCATTGGGAATACAAAACTCACACGCGGCCAACGCTGATACACACGATCCGGTCTAGGGAAATGAGAACAACGAAGCAATATTCATGCAAAGAGAGACATTTCTGACGGCTCATTATTGAACGCTGTGGAGCAACGCCGGCGTTCGGCTGGCTGATTCATTATCAGTCAAATACAACGCAGGCCAGTATGGATTTTAGTACCCCACTGCCGTCTTCTCCTGAGCATTCCAAAAGCTGTAAGAGCGTTGTTAGATGATCACCTAGCCCATTGAATTTCCCCTAAGTCGGAAAGAGTAGGCCAAAGATGGCGAGACATAGTCAAGGAAATCCGGGACGTCAAAGTCAACTCTTCGAGAGAGCTTTCACTGAGGCTGATCTGGATGGAAGATCCCAACCGGAGAGTAGGCGAGCGGCAATATAGTACAAATGGGCAAGCAAGAAAGAGCAACAGATCTAAACGAATCTGATTAGCACTTTTGGCGGTAGGAGCTAGCTGGACCCTCAATGCTATGTTTTGCTATTGTCGGTCCATATTTCGTAATGCATCAGGATGGTTTTTTGCATATAGCGTTTCTACTTTTTCTTGCCCACCACGCTAGCCAAGTCTGCCAAAGCCTCCTTACGCTTGAATCTTGCATCCTCAATGACACCTATCGACAAAGTGTCAGCCGTATGTGTAATGCCATCGAAGAAAAACATCCTTACCAGCATCTGCGTCCGAAGAGAAGTGTGCTGACCACTGAACGAAGGTGGATCCCTCATTTGGTCCAGTGGTCACAGCGTAGCAGCGGATTGTAGATATGACGCTGGAGTAGGTAAGAGCAGGCGTTGAAGAGATAACCGAGTATGTGATGAAATGGTCAATCGTCTGTGAAAGAGACTGTTAGCATTTCTTAATATTCTCGTAGGGAATAGTCTGAAGTCGGGATTTTCGTCCATACCGAATGCTCCTCTTGCTTTACTTCCTGCTCAGTGCCATCTTTGAAGCTCCATTTGACAATATCAGTCTCTGGGGAAGCGCCCTTGACATGCTCGCTCTTGGATAGCTTGGACCAGAATTGATGAAAGTCTTGCAGCTTGATTAAGTGCCAGACGTTGGTAAGGGAAGCAGGAATGACAGAGGACTCGGTGACCGAGGTGGAGGTAGGGATTCGAGTGGTCATGATGAGCTCCTTGACGTGATTCTGGGGATTTTATTAGATGACTAGGGAGTTTCTCAGTGTATGACCATTGGCATATGCTGCAATTGACACGCTCGCTCGGCTCGCTACGTCAAATCATGCAAAGAACTGAGCCCTAGCCCTAAATTTATTTCCAATGCCAAGGAGATAAGCCCATGATAGGTCTAGCGTGACTCGCTCACAAGGTATCTCCTATGTGATGCTTCATCATTACGCCTGCCATAAGCATACGGGCCGCCCACCAATTTGTACAGATCAGACTTCTTTTGAAGTTCTAGCACCAAGAGTCTGAGCAATTAATACATCCCATACATCGATCATTTGACTGGGTCAATCATATAAGACAATAATCTAGGGCAAAGCTTTTTCAGTCTAGAGATGAGAGATGTGTGCGTTGAGCGCGTACTTCGCGTAAGAACCTCGTCTGTGCATTGCGGCAGGAGAGAGACCCTACGATGCATATTTAAAGGTGTTTTCCAGCACATTGGTGTTCGCATCATCTACTCAATCGCCGTATTCTCTACCATCCAATCCTGGATCTTCTCGTGAGTCCGGCATTTATGATGCGATGCGAAATCGACGCGTAAACCAACGGGCGTGGTCTTGCGAGAACGGAACTGGGGGAGCTTCCTTCCTTATAGGATTTCTACCACTATTATTCTTCTTTAACGTCTGTGTATCACTCACGAGGGCAGTAATATGAACCTGGACGCAGGAACCTGATCTACATTGATATCTTTCTTACTATCGAGATGGTTTTTGCGCTTGTCGCAGCGTCCCTTTTCACATTAGCAGATGGCAACATAGGCTGTGGAGTAGTGCTCGAAAAAGCAGCTGGCGCATCACGCAGCGTAATTCTTCAACCCTCGATAGCGTTCCAATAGAAGCTTCCGTCTTCCTTTGCAACTAGCCCCTTACTTGCTAGATCATTCGCTATTTCGCATTGTTAGTTGAAGTAATTAAATGTACGAGACCGATTCTCTCGCCTACCTATAATCCAAAAGCGATGATTGTCTTTCGCGATGTCAATTCCAGAACCAAAGATACGAGATAGCCATTGATGACTTACCAACATTTGCCGGAGCTCCAAAATGAAAGTCTTTGTCTGTTGAGATTTCGCGCGCATTTTCCCAACCTGGAAATTTCGTTGTAAGTAATAGTTTCATATCATTGTTCTTGACGCTGACCATAAGAGTACGCTCCTCTGACATCTTCCTTAAAGCCGCCGAAGGTACTGTGCAGCAGCTTATGCAAGCAGACATGTTAGCTTTGTTATTAATGTGAGCCTTAGAAGAAGGTATGTACCTCGTGTATCAGGTTACCATCAAAGAGAACAAATGATTGAATTGGTGTGAGGTCATCTCCGCTAGCTGGATTGTTCGCCCAATACGCTTCACTCCTAGTAAGGAAGTTGGAGTCGAAACTACCCGAATCCTTGAAAGCAGCTGCCATAGATGTTTTAAGATACCATTCGCAGACAATAAGTGTTGATTTTCCATCCTTGTCCGGATCGAAGTACACTGTGGCTTGTTCCTCGTCGGCAGTAGGTGCAGGCGAGTTGCATTGCGTAAAGAAATCGCTGTCAAACTCTTCCTTGTACTCTCCTTGATCTATTCAATCCGATGGTCAGCACAGCTTCGTTGTGGGACGAAGATAATGGTCGGAACTATGAAAACCCCAAGAGTCCAGCAACATACATGTATCATACCATTGATTCGCGCCAATAGAATCTGCTGGTAATGCTTCATTAGGGGGAACCATGTGGCTTAAACCACACATAAACATCTGCGTGGTGGTTGTCAGCCCACTTGCGATTTCCTTTCGACGATACAACACTAAGACAGAACAGATATCAGTGTATGCAATGGACAACCTACGAAGTCACCTCCTGTGCCTATATCCGCCGCAGACGCCATCAGCCCCAAATTAGCAAGCCCTACTGGTCGTCCATATACGGCCTCTGAGGAGCCGCTAACAGTAGCCCGTGCAATTTCCAGTGGATCATAATCCCCTGAGTCTTCGTCATCATCGTCTGATTTCTCCCCGAACATGAATTGTAAGAATGACTGTGTATTCTCAGATGGATCACCTTGGATACTATCCTGGGCTAATTTGAAAGTCTGGCGGACGAGGCCCATCTCATGTTGAAGGAATTCCGATGCACCGGGGTAACTATTGCATGACTTATAAATACTCCAATTAGCCGCAGCTATTACTTGGCTAAGGGAGGATAGTAAATAAAATAGAAGTATCATCATGATTGCTTGTTCTAGATTACCTGACAATTGATAAAGAGTTCCTTGAGAAGGGAATCGTGAACAATTATGGTATACTATGTGCGTCGAGCTCTAACCTCAAGACTGGATGGGAGCTAGTCATCTGGAAAGCCGTGAAAAAGATGCGGTAATGCCAGGTAGCGGGAGGCACCAACATACAAGCACTACCCGTGGAGACTACTGAGACTGTGTTGTGAAATGAATCTCTTGGCGGCTGGGACCCTTTCCCAACATCGCAGGTCGTAGTCTTTGTTGGAGAAATGTTGGAGCGTTGGTTGCAGCCTACGACAATCGAACTCAATATTAATAAAACCTGGTATTGAGCCATACGACAAGTTTTGTTGGAAGCGTTGTGGCAAACCATGTCAAATGAGCTTTCATTTCTTGCAGTACGGAGTACCAGTTATGATGTTAGAAGAAGATCGCATATGACGATTATATTAACCTATCCTTGGGACTGCTCTCTAATAATAATACTCTCCTGCTCTTCACTTCTGCCTTCACTTCTGCCAAGTCCAGTTAGTGGCGTTTCTCATAAGGTACAAATAGGTCGTACATACGTAGTAAAACAACATGCAACTATGGAGGTTAGCACTGGTGCTCCAATCCTACTGGACACTTTGCCGCGCGCAGCTTTCGTATTACGTTGATAACTCGTGTGCGAATACGGGGCTTCAGTCAGTTCTGGAGGATACTATCGAAATCGCACAGAGTACATTCGATCGTATACAATCACCTGACGAGCCGTTTCTTGATGCTTTCAAAACGCTTTACCACGTCGATCTCAACTCTCCAAACAAAATTACAGTCCGGTTCAATTACGGAAACTACATCACTACACCGCAAGGTTACATGAGATGTTTGTGATTCTTCCAAGCGTGTAGCGCTGCACTGTTCTTGCTAATTCTATGGTTATACCAGTCGTGTTTTCTAACCTCACAAATATGATACGCACAACTGACCGAAATCCTTCGCATATTCGCTTCGATTGCGATAACGACGAACATGATTCCAGTTTCGGGTCCATTGCTCGAAATCAGCTAGTCCCTAACCGTAAGGACGACCCGATTCCTAATAGTCGGAAAAGACCGAACGTCAATCAAGAATGGTTTGACCAGTATAACTATATGCGCCTTGATACCAAGGGCCCATTTCCTTGCCAGGAGACAGATCCGAACCAGGAGACTATAGCTCACGTTAGTAACACCGCTATAACCGACAAGAACTTTTTATATGATGGGAACCCCCTTCCAAACGATATACAACAATATCGCAGCGTAATTACCGTGAGTCCTCTAGTCCTAATATAAACTAATTTCTGACGGCGTAATAGATGTGTAACGTTGCTTTCGATAATACCAAACTTCCTTATCGGACTTTCGGCAATTTGCCTATGCCCTTGAATCTCAATACTATGACACTAGCATCACTAAATTTTGAAAAAATCGTTTCAATGGCCCTATTACATGAACTTACTCATATCCGACACATAGGCACTATTGACGCTAAGCCTGGCAGTCAAAGTTATGGTTGGAGGAACTCCATTGGCATGTCAGAAACTGATGCGTTTCGGAACGCAGAAAATTACATGTACCTGGCCCTGCTTTCAAAGCTTGAGGATGCTCATTATATCCTTAACACAACAGACGCTGCGGACGGCAGACTAGTCTATACTGGTCGTAATCCTGGGCTACCGATGCCCGTACACCCCTTTCAACTGGATGTGTAACTCCCGTATGCCTTTTGATATCGTCAGCAAGATCAGCCGCGACCGCAGCGTCTGATTTCTGAAAGAAGCAAAGGAAAACCGTTTTCCGTTTACGCTTCCTCGGTTTGCGTGCTTTATAAAGATTCACACAGACCTCAGTAAAGGAGATGAGTCCAGATATTATGAAACGAATTCAGTCTGGAGTAAAACTTGGTCAACCGTGGATAGCAGTCCGCCAGCAGGTCAACAGTACTCTGATGTTGAGCAGTTTTTCCTAGAGGCTCAAATGTCATTGACTCACTCGACTCAGACACTGCCGCCTGGATTCGAGCGTCTCGCATTACAATTGGCTCTCAAACGGAGATCAGGAATTTCATCGACTGGCCAGGACCACTCATATCTCACTCACAGACAGACTTTTTTCAGTCTAGAGCGATCAATATCTAAACCTAGATAATTGTATGATCCCAATTACAGGCAATCACAAACCAAGCCTACAAATCGGTGGATCTCTGGAAAAGGCAAATGAAGAATTCAAAGATGCGGACAATGACAGCTCGACCCAGGTAGGAGCTCCATACTCAATCTTCACAAAGACCGAGAAGCTGGGTATTGTTTTACTCGTTGCTCTCGCTGCCATATTTTCGCCTCTCAGCAGCTTCATCTACTTTCCCGTTTTGACCGTCGTCGCGAATGACCGACAACCACCTTGTCAAATTTTGATTTGACGATCACATCTTATTCGATTGTCTCTGGAGTGGCACCCATGACACTGGGTAACATCGGACCAAACGTTTTTCATGTGGGGATTGATCATAAGAGTCTTAACGCTTGCGAGACCTCAATGATCGACCTCCATCTTTTGCGTTCATCTACAGCCAGTGCAGGTGTCATTACCGTAAGAATCTGGAGAGAGCAATGGAGA
Organism: Lecanoromycetidae sp. Uapishka_2; assembly: GCA_035521555.1. Classification (NCBI taxonomy): domain Eukaryota; kingdom Fungi; phylum Ascomycota; class Lecanoromycetes; species Lecanoromycetidae sp. Uapishka_2. The sequence continues at coordinate 7,217 of JASZXT010000078.1, forward strand.
AAGAAAAAGGCAGAGCTCACAAACCGGTGAAGAATCAATATGAACGGGAGGTATTGCTTCCAAAGGTGATATAGAGTGCCAAGTGTGACTGTCAAGTCCACTACTCAATGTCGCCTATGCAAAAAAGTGGACGCAACATAACAGATATGGTAGACTTGCCTGTTTGTTGATGCTTTATTCGTCGCGCCACCTTAACACTCAATTCTGTCTGATTGGCTAGAAGAATGTCTACTCGAGCGTGTAGTATCTAGAAAGCCCACTGGATATGATATGATGAACCACTGGGCTTTCAGGTAGGGTTCTCCTGATGTATACACGATCTCCGTCAATGCGGCGTAGACAAACATTTAACTCCCCATGTTAGTCGATCAAGGGACGGCACGATTTTGATATCAGTGCCTCATTCTCGATTTCTGAACTACGTTTCAGAAGAGCCAACATGATGTGCGACAAGCTCGAAATCCTTGAGACGTTACGGCTGCTGCCACCTCGCTTGTCGCCTATAAACATCTAGGCGCACCACAGCCCCAAACAGCTATGCACTGCGCAGTGCGCACTGCACAGTTGAGCCAGTCTCTGTTTCTCTCTCGCAGTATTGTGGTGGGCTTTGAATGTGGAACACGGAGTCAGCGTTGAATCTCTATCTTGGGTACATGCGCCTGTCACCTTCTTCCTTCCAGTAATGCAGCTGCGGCGAAGACTTGCTATTCGAAATGCGACAATGCTTAGCCCATGGCCCACTTTTTGACGTTTCCCTGTGTCTCTATTTAATACCTTCGTGTGCTGTCTTTCTCCCTCTTTGACGGACAAGACTTGGTCGCATCGTACATAAACAGCAAGCAAAATTTTGGGAGACTGGTCGGATGAGATGCTACAAGCTATGTTGAAACAGACATCATCGTACGCAGTAGCAGCAGCAATTGGTCTTTCTCAAGTGATTCCAGCCTTTGCGCAGACAGTTTTATCTACTGCTCCTGCCACGCCCACCACCCTAGCACCCTCGGTTCCTACAAGTCTCCCAAACGCTCCAGATTACAGCTTCACCTACCCCGCTGCTAATCGGACAAACGCGTATGCCCTCGAAGCCTCGACCCAAGATACCATAGACGTCTCGTGGAACTACAATGGACCACAACATCCGCCAGTCTTGGAATTGGATTGCATGTTCCATAATTCGTCGGAAACTCTCTCATGTAAGGATCCCTATCAATCTTATCACACTCGTGATTTCTGAGTTGCTATCTTAGACAGCGAACCCATATTCTTCCAAACGATCCCAGATTTGAATACCACACTCAACGCAACAGGCTTGTCTTCCTCGCTGTCACTCAAGAACTACGCGGAATACAGGCTTTGTCAGCTCATTCTGTACGATCCTAACGAGGCAAATCATGACGATGGCGCCGCGTATAGTTGCTATATCGTCGTCAACAGCAATAGTACTTCCGCTCCGCAGACATGGAGTGTTGACAACACAGCGCCAATCGCGGCGAATCCTGCTAATCTTCATACTGGGCGTGCTACGCGAGAGCTTCCGAGCAAGGCACGTGTGTGGACTTTTGTGTCCGGGATGTGTGTGCTGGCGATGATGACGTCGCTTCTGTAGTTTTTGATGCGAACGAACACTCATTGGCGAGCTGTGAAAGTTGGTTAGATAGCCAGACTGGGTTCTGTTGTACAATTGGCAGTACTTAGAGCGAACAATTCAGTGCTGAGAAAATGCAATCACCGCCATGGATCTGCCAGCACCCATGTTTAGCAAAACCTCAACTTTCGGCACTGCCGCTCAGACCCTCAAGAATCATGAATGGTGCAAAAATATCGTTTATCCGCTTCAACCGACCCGCTATATGTCTAAAACATGAGAAGACGCCTCAGCCGACAGAAGCGCAAAACACATACGTGAGGACATCCCAACCCTTTGTATACAACTGCAGTAGCTGATCTGCAGGGCTATAGCACTCTCTTGTCCAACATGAGCCTCAATCTCTTTCAATCAGCCCTGAATGCCTCAGCTCTGAACGCTTCCGTAGCCTCAGTAGGCGCTTTTCCCCGGCCCATCTTTCCAGACGTGTACGAGTGTCGAGAATTCTACTCCTACCCAACACCTCCAAAAGCTGCCGACTGTCGTGTTGCCCTCAGTCAACTTTCCCAGAGCACTGAGCCCGTTCCGTGGTATAATTATCAAGGCTCAGGTCCGGTAAGGGACCATGTCCTTCCGATCATTGTGACACATGGTCTGTAGCTTCCAGCATTCGTCGGTATTTCGCGACACGGAATGATAATTGATAGATGCGGTCCAGAATCATGTCAGATCATCTTCCATATCTCCGGTCCAGAATCACAGGCAGCGAGTGACACCCCAACAGAAGTCGTGCCCAAGCAAGTATGGGAAATGGCTGGATGGATACTGTCGCGCTGTGTATCTACTGGACGTGGTGGTTACATCACCAAAAACCTACAGAACTCCATCAGTTGGCTCGTTGATCCGAATATTGATTTCGAACAAGATTCGTACCGTAAGTAGCGCCAACATTTTCTTCCTTCATCGCTGTTATAAAGCAAGATGTATATCCAAGAAACCCTTCTGTCTACTAAATAACAAAAAACCCAGCAACCTCCATGAATTTCTACAGCCTGCACATCTGGAGCACATCGGGCGGCGATGATACTGGCTGGAACCCGGGTGATTACGAATATGAAGTTGGGAAAAAGATTCTCAATGCGGTGGAAGAGGCCAAAGGAAAGACGGCACCAGAAAGCCCTGAGAGGGAGGATTTCGCTTGGCGCGTGGAGTATATCGGTGATGCAGTGGGGCGCATGGATGATACTGACGAGTTCACATGGTGGGAAGCTCCGATATTTCGTTTGGAGGGATCAGCCGGTAATACGTCGATGGTGCTTAATTCTTCTAGGATAGCGTCTCTGACGGATCAATGACCGGGCAGATAGGTTGCGAGTGAACGAGAAAATGGCCTGATGACCTGTTGCCACTCACAAGGAAAATGAAACAGGGTGCAAGTCTCTGTATACCATACGAGTAGACACCCCAGAGTGCACTTGCCAAGTTAAAAGCGCTGGCAGTATAGGTCGCTGCCTCGAATCTGGATTGTAGTGTTGGCGAATTTTTACCCAAATAGCAGCTTTTTCTTTTTCACATTTCCGAGTCTTGAATGTCTCGCGCATTTTTGCTTAGCATGGGTCTACAAAATCCCTTAATTGCGCTCATCTCGTAGCTGCTTGCTTTCAGCCTGCAGATTTCATTGAGCATCTCTGCTGAAGCATCTGTTCTGACTAGGCCTTCATAGATTACCTACCAATGAACTCGTCGGCACTTCTCAAATCTGGGAGACGGCTTACTACCATCTTGCGCCCAAAATTCCCCCGGTTCGGGTCTTTGTTGCATTGAAAATTATGCAGACGGACCATCGGAAGTGCAGTCTGGCCTGGCCATGGAAAAAGATCATGCGGTGATTCACAGCATTATGTTCGATCGAGGCAGACTACTTGGCGCCCAATCGCTGCATCGGAAGGGAGCTATGGTGCAGGGTCACAGGGACTGTCAGCTGCGGTTTGATTCGATCTTGAGCCGCAATGTCGAGTGACACAGCCGCGTAATTTTCTCCGCCAAACCAACTGCGCGCACGGCTCAACGTTGAATTTTGTTGGAAAGGCGTGTGAACAGGCAAAGAGTGTGCCTCTCCTTCCAAAATGGCACTGCTCTCGTTAGACAAAGACGAGTTGATAGAGCAGAATAAGCGTCTAGTTGCCGATGGCATCCAGTATCATGTGGGGCCTCTCGTCAAAGAGGTGAAGTCATCCTTTCATACAGTGTCATTTCGAAGGTACTAAATGGAGCAGGGACAATTCCTCTCCGATCACTCAGGTCTCATTACTGTCATTGATGCTTCACAGATCCAGTCAATTACCACGCAGACATGGATTCAGCAATGTATAGAAGATCTAATGGATGAAGACGATGTGTTCCAGAAAGCCTTCCTCCAGGGCGTGATCTTCGATACTCCACGGTCTCCATTTCGCATTACCCCTGAAGCTCAGGTATGGCTGCAGAATATTGGCATGCAATGGCACCATTTCCTCTATGACACTGATAATCGACTTCGTGGCCCATATGTTCTCCTCCATGGTCAATTCTACCGGCCGTATAGGATATACAAAGACACGAATGAAGCTTTTTTTACCGCTATACGAAGCTCAGGCCATGCAGACGACTCTAATGACAACTATGGTGGAGTTGAGATTGAGTTCCTTCAAGGCTACAGTCGCGACCTTCGGAGAAGCTTCCCCTCGCTGGATTCCGCGTAGCCGTGAAGGATAATTTCGACTTTCAGGGAACTAAAACTTCTCTATGCAGTCGTTCCTACACCAACATGTACGCCAAGTAGGTGTTCTCGGACGTATCTTGCTCCAAGAATGTGCTTCTACTGTCATTCCATGTCGAGCGGCATCGCACTTCTCGTTAGCTATGGCCTCGACGATACTCTGATTACCCAAGAGCTTTGCTACAACTTTCCCTGGCCATGTGGCCATTAAGCAAACTCTAGGCATTGAGGGAATGCCATTGTTCAAATACTTATGTCGTTGTTACTACTTTCGTCAGGATCATTTTTATTGAATTGCTAAATCTCCATGATACACATCTTAAAGATCAATGCTGACTCTTAAACCGAAAACAGAAAAAAGCAAACCGCGCCAGCCATACAGAAGCTTATTGACCTTGGCGCTTGCATCGTTGGCAAGACGAAGCTTTGCGCATTCGCCCAGTGGGAAGAACCTACCGAAGCCATCGAGTACACATCGGCATGGAGCCCGCGAGCAGACGGCTTTCAGTCTTCCGGTGGGAGTAGCAATGGGAGTGGAGCCGCAGTTGCTGCATACGAATGGTTGGACATTGCTGTCGGATCGGACACAACGGGCAGCATACTAAGACCGGCAATGTGGAATGGTTGTTTCTCTCTACGACCGACTTTTGGTGTTTTATCGACAGAAGGCTTTGTATCTTGCATCAAATATCTCGACACGCCAGGTATCATAGGAAGCGATCTGCGCAAGTGTCGCTATTTCGCCGAAGCTTGGTTTGGGGACAATCTCAATGCTGCTAGATACAATCCAAGCCAAGTATCTTCGATCCTGTGGCCTACGGATTACTGGGCTTCCATTGATCGTGAGCAACGCGAGATCGCACTAAAGTTTGTCGCGGATCTTGAACACAGCTTAGGTCTACGGTTGACAGAGGTTTCTTTTCAAGATAGATGGCAAAAAGCGCCACCACAGGATGCTAGGAACTTGTCGTTGCACGACTACATGACCAAAGCAACTCAAGACATGTGGTACGATGACTATCACCAATTCGATCAATTTCGACAAGACTACTGGGCGAAGTACCAGCGAGCGCCATACCTAACCTTACCAACTCGAGCATCATGGGAGGCTTGTAGCAGAATTTCCAGGTCTGAGCGAGATAAGGCATGCAGAAAAATACATGTCTTCTGCTCGTGGTTTCAGACTATGTTTTTCACCGGTGGGAATCCCATCATGGTCTTACCGATCGAAAATGCACGACCTCGATACCGGGATGAGCCTCCGACGTAAGTCTTACTACGAGCTTCTAATTTTTACCTCTATCCAGCTGACGTCATATTGGAACAGGTCCCAAAGGCCTCCAACCGGAGTACATAACTTAATCTTGGCCTCGATCGTCGAAGCGCCGGAGATCGTGGTTCCAAGCAAGCTTGTCAAACATCCGCTGATAATCTTTGCTAATTGCCAGTAGTATCGACAGTATCATACATGTCCAAAATCACTCAGGTAGAAGAGCACCTCCCGTTTGTAGTAGGTGTCATGGGAAGGCCAGGTAAGTCTGGAAGCGTAGATTGTCGCTTCCACGGTCTCCAGCTGATGTACAGTATAGAAAGTGATCTAGCTCTCATGGACAGCGTACTAGCATGCTTGGAAGATGCAGGTCGCCCCACTTCAGTTTTCACCGGAAGCAATCTGTTTGGCCCACCAAAGTCAAAGGGCCACCCATAGACGAATGCAAAATGAGTACGGATTATCCGGCGAGCTTCAATGCCTAAATGTTCTCAGAGGATCTCAGCTCTTCCAAAGCACACCTTCCACTTCAAAAATCCCCTGTACTCACCCTGTACCATTCTTGACGAGTGACCTACTCAAGGCTCGAAACGATTGATTTCTTGACGGCGGATAGTTTTGTAGCTGTCGCAGCACAACCTGGAAAAGAACTATAGGAGTCTCTTTTCTGGCCTACGCAACTTCTGAACGGTGCGTCAGGAATTGAAAGAGTGTATGCTTAGATTTTCAGGTACCTTGGTCTGTCAGGTCTGGTAACCCTCAAGCCGCTTAAAGTAGCCTAGCTCGGGTCGGCTAAACTAGACAATCCCAGTCCATACAAACAAGCGCACCTCCTCAGTGTTCCCATCATCTCATAAAAATGCACGAGTAACATTCGCCAGCATACGCAAGCTCTTTATAGGGAGCACATCATACTCTAAGAGAATCATGAGACCTTACTATTCATTTGTGCCCGTCGTGATGTTAGGTTTATAAACGGGTCAAAGCCAAGCATGTCACCCACGCAACCCTTCAAACGCAGACGCCTGGATAAGACATCCAATGCACTTTCGAAACCATTCAAATCGCCTTTCAAGACGCCATTAAAGGCAAAGCCAGACACTGAGACCAATGCCGCAACCCTCTCTTCCCCCGTCAAAGATGGCTACACAGCGATGTCTTCAGCTCTAGTATCATCACCACAAGAATCCCCCTCACCACCGACTGCTCCTCGAAATCGTGGAAAAGTTCATACATCAGAAACTACAGCCTCTGCTGAGCTACTTGCCCTTCAGAAAACCCACACGCATCTCCTGAATCAATTCACAGCCGTTCGCGCTAGTCTCGAGACCTCGAATCAAGCGCTCAAGATCGAATTGTCCGACAGGGATACTGAATTGGAAGCTTTGATTGTAAAGTGGAAGGTAGCGAGTAGAGCTGCTGCCGAGGAGGTCTTTGCGGGGGCTAGAGATAAAGTGAACAAGATGGGCGGAGTTGGAGCCATGAGAGACCGGGAGAAACAAAAGAGTGACATGGCTTGGGGATGGGATGAGCCGAAGAAGAGCAATGAAGAAGAGGATGTTGGCAATAAAGAGGATGAAGATGGTTTTCGAATTGGTGAAATTGAAGGAGAGGAGCAGGATGAAAGGGAAGAGGGGGCTAAGAAGGCGGATATCATTGGAGACGATGACGACGGATATACGATAGATATGATGCTCAAGACGCTGAATATTGAGCTGGATTTGATCGGATATGATAAGGACGTGCAGAAATGGGTTGACTGAGTTGTACCTGCTCGATATGCAAGAACTCTTCAGAAGTTTGGAGGGCGTTGGCTATGGCGTTGAGCGACGTTATTGCTCTTTAGAGATACCCCACTAGCGATGAAAGCTTTACAGAATGAATGAAGGAAGGACCTTCCCGATGAATTCAGTATAATTTCACGAGTAAAGTACGTAGCCTTGTCAGATATGGCCTGCGGAGATAGCGCACGGAGGTAAAGGATCAGCATAGGTGTCGACATAACAATGTATGTTTAGAGAAACGCCGCAAGCGAAGCATCAATGTGGCATCATCGCTACTGATACGTTATCCCTTTACCAAAAATGATTTGGCGGCAGCTTGTCTAACATTCGGGGGCCTTGACGAACCCTTCCTGCGGTCTCAAATCTGCTGCGAGACTGTTCTGAGAGCAAGGAGACATGCATAATAGGTGGCTGCAGCTCACATGGTGTAAGCCGACTCGTCTGCAGCTCTTGGTCGATGCTAATTCACACGTGCGTTTCTAAGTGTCAATATGGATATTTTGTAGCACCCTGCGGGCAGGAGCTGTCAGCCATCTAGACGACCAAGCTATCAATGAGCAAAGCTACCTAGGCGACGACACCTCCATCAATGAGCAACCTGGCAAAGGCCAACCTCCCCTCGGCCCACATGAGGGCCAAGAAGCCGTATCAAGATGGCAACAGAGCGGAGGCGACAATGGCAGCCAGGGCCAAGGTAAAGACCTTCACCAGTGATTGGAGTTTCACTAACTAAAGATATAGCAGCTTTCACCGTCCGAGAAGCTCTCCGAGTACTTCAGCCGCTCCAAGCAACCCGCCACCGCATCATCAACTATGACAAGACGTCAGGATTCATAGGTGCATCGTTATACTACGCAAAAGAAGCTTTTGTATTGCTGTTCATGAACGGTCCACCAGAGGATGGGTATCTGAATCCTCAGCCAGTCGCGTCCAAGCTCAGCAAACCCTTGGCCCAAGCCGTGAAGCTGCTGCAAGGTGCGGCTGAGGAGCAAGAGCCGGATGCGATATTTTTGCTCGCGGAAATGAACTTCTTTGGTAATTACACTCACCCCCGAAACTACACCGAAGCTTTCCGAAGATACCATGAATTGGCTGCACTGAACGGTAACAGCTCGGCGCAGCACATGGTCGCCTTCATGTACGCTACCGGCCTTGGAGGAGTGGAGATGAGTCAAGCGAAGGCTTTGACATTCCATAGATTTGCTGCAGTCGGGGGTGAAACTAGGTCTCAAATGATCACTGGTTATCGACATCATACTGGTGTAGCCACTCCAAGAAACTGCAATGAGGCCGTGTACTGGTATAAGTTGGTCGCTGATAAAGCTATTGCATACTCAAGATCTGGCCCACCCGGTGGCATGTTATTACCGAAAGATTCTTATAAGATTGCGGACGAACATGGGGGTGTGTATGGAGAAGGTGCGAGTGTGATCAGCTCAGGGGTCTATGCAAACAAAGCCGGGCCTAATTCGGATGCACACGCCGATTTTGACGATGTTCTGGAATACCTGGATCTGATGTCGCGAAAGGGTGATTTGAAAGCTACGTTTAGCCTTGGCCGTTTACACTACGAAGGATCACGCACAATGAAGAGGAATTTGAAGATCGCACGAGCGTACTTCATGACAGTGGCTCGGAAATACTGGCAGAAGGATGGCACCATGAAAGAAGAAGACCAGGGTGTTGCGAAGATCGCTGCAAAAGCGGCAGGCTACGTTGGCAGAATGTTCCTTCGAGGCGAGGGTATGGAACAAAGCTTTGACAAGGCTTTGACGTGGTTCAAGCGAGGCGTCGCTAATGGTGATGCGTTGTGCCAATACGAGCTTGGATTGATGCATCTACATGGTTTGGGGGTCCGTAAAGATCCTGTGCGGGCTGCCGACTTCTTCAAGGAAGCTGCAAATCAGGACTTTGCATCTGCACAAGTCAACATGGGTCAATTGTTCCTAGATCAAGGCGATATTAACACAGCAACACGTTTCTTCGATATGGCAGCGCGACATGGCCATATTGAAGCCTTCTACCATCTCGCTGAGATTAGCAACAATGGTGTAGGCCGCGATAGATCTTGTGGAATGGCTACGGCTTATTACAAAATGGTCGCAGAGAAGGTAGAGAGCATTCACTCATCATTTGACGAAGCGAACAAGGCTTACGATGATGGCGATACCGAGACTGCTCTGGTCACATATATGATGGCAGCTGAGCAAGGCTACGAGTCCGCTCAAGCTAACGTGGCATACCTCCTTGATGAGTATAAATCGATCTTGTCGTTGGACTCACTCATTCCCTGGAAAAGGCGGCGATCATCACTACTTCGCAACGCGCTTCTTGCTCTCATTTACTGGACTCGATCGGCTAAGCAATCGAACATTGACTCAATGGTCAAGATGGGCGATTATTACCTCGGTGGCTATGGAATTGAGTCTGATCTGGAGAAAGCGGCAACCTGCTATCAGACTGCGGCAGAGACCCACCAAAGCGCCCAAGCCTTGTGGAACCTTGGCTGGATCCATGAGAATGGTATGGGTGTCGAGCAAGACTTCCACCTCGCAAAGCGCTTTTACGACCAAGCTTTAGAGACAAATCAAGAAGCGTATCTACCTGTTAAACTCAGTCTTACAAAGCTGCGGTTGCGGAGTTTCTGGAATACAATCACCAATGGGAAGGTCAATTCCATTCAACCAGAGCCAGGTAAGCCCGGATCTCGGTCGTTGATCGAAGTATACCCACTCATATTTTCACAGAACCAAAGAAAGACTGGTCCTTGAGCGAATGGATCTCAAATTTCCTCGAGGATCCTCATCCTTACTATCATGGCGGCGACGACATGGACGATGACTACGCCGAACCTGGTATGCCAGGCGGTGATGACGATTATTACGATGACCTTGATGAAAGCATCGTTGAGAGCCTTATCATTGTAGGCTTAGCGGCCGCTTTAGCGCTCCTTGTATACTACAGACAGCAGCGGCAGACGAACCACAGGCGGGAAGTCGAGAGGCAGCAGGGACATCCGGAAGGACAGCCTGATGCTGCAGTACCAGACGAGCAACGTTTACCAGGACAACAGGCTGACGGAGGATTCTTCCCTCCTCCTGATGATCCGAATTTTGGGCAGTGGGTTGCTGGTGGTGTGGGGCATTAGCTTGCATCGGCGGTTGGCTATGTAATCAATTGACTTGTACAAAACAGTAGTATTAGAACTATAAAATGTTTTCACTACAATGTTTTCATGACTGGGAAACCAGGTTCGAGAGGTAAGGCGGGGATGGGAACGTTTAGCGAAAAACTCTGATTTCATGTATGCCATAAACTGCAACAGGCATACATTCTCTTTATTGCGTGCGGCTGGAGAGGTAATTGGTGCTCCGTTGACGACGACAGGAATCATCCTACTGGTAGTGTTATCATGGGGATTACTGCGCTTAGTCCGGGTCGCTGTGTAGAGCCAGAATTTTGCACTCTGGCCTCGTGCTCCGACACACCAGATCAGATTGCCTTGAACAATGCCAGGCACATTGTCACACCAGGTTTCCAGCTGCTCTCTGACGGACACATAGTTGTCGCCATTCGATCCCTTAGCTTCGAAAGCCAATAGTGGTAAAGGGTTTAATTTGTGTATCTGGATCGCATTGGTGGTGACCTTGCTGACGAGTAGGTCTGTTATTGTCCCTCCTGCGTTGTTAGGGTCAGGAAAAGCTTCGGCGGAGATGAGTACATCTCCAAAAGTGAAGTTCTGATGAAATATGTAATTTCAAAGACCGGTTACATGCCACTCCCTGTCAAAGAAGATAGATGCAAATTGAGCGTCAGTCATAGCTGGCTTTGATCTGGCTTAGTGGAACAATTTTAGTGGTCGAGATGGGGACGACAATGAATATAGGGTAGAAAGTGGGGACAATTGCACGATTGCGTGGTGCTCTGCTTTTGTGGCGTTAAGCTTGATTAGAGACGTCTTATCGTCCGTGTTCAAAAGATCAGCATCAATTGAGACACCCGTAATTCAAGAAGATGTAGTAGGATGTATATCATGCCCCTCCAGGAGAGAAGCTTGTTATAAAGCTGAGCAGAGCTATTGGGGGGACTTCAGCTCGAAGATGAAAAAGCCACCGCACTTGTAGGCTCTCATCCACTCATGAGGTCGCTTGAGCATTGAGAAGTCCGTGGGTTTAGTTCATGCGATTGACTGACTTCGTTCGTCGTTCCACCATTAGAAGAGTGCATTCCGAATCCAGCGACGCTAGGAGCGCCCATCATGAACATACGGCTAGCTGCATGATTAGAACGTTTTGACGGTTGACATCTGCGACTTGCTACGATCTAGAATTATCATCGGCCAGCCTCGTTCAGTAAATACATGTTGCTGGACTCTAAGTGGCGCAAGCAACCGTTGGAATGTTGAGTTATCAACTAGCCTGTTGGAAAGGAGGCCGAGACTCAAGCGAAGAGTGGCTGACAGAACCAAGGCCTGTAGCCTTGCAAGCTATACATCTAGACACACTGCTAGGCAAGCAGTCAATAATCGCCACCGGACATAGAATGAACTCAAAGTACTCAACATCTTACCAGCAGGGTAGCCAGCGGACGGTCCGTGATTCTTTTATGAGAAATGTGAGGGTAAGGAGGTAGGTTACTGAAGCCGGCTCAACGGAGCCAATCCAGGCTCCTACGTGCTACGTCCCTGCGGCGGCTCATAGTGCGTTCCCCCTGCGAAGGAGGATACGCGATTCAAGTCGAAATTCTGGAATTATTCAGGGGCTGAGACCACAGAGCATCAAAGAGGCAGTCTCACATAGATTGATGGGATTTTGCGTAGTCAGGTGAAGATAAAATTACGTGAACAGAGGACATTCGACCCAAAATGCAAGCGTGACACCTCTCCAGTCCACCACATTACCAGCGCCCAAGGATTTCTGCCCTTGAACTGATGACAGATGTCGTCCATAGTGACACTACTTACAGTATCTCCACAACAAAAGTAGCCTTTTGACCGTTATCAAGCATACCCAGGTAAGCTTCTAACTCGTCATCCTCATCGATGCCCCACTTGCCTCCTTCCTCCCTGCTGCCCTCTCGCGGAGGCTCTACTCCTTCGACCTTGCCTACCCTGCCCTCAACACCTGATCTTTTCGTTGCCACTTCCTTCAGATTAATGAGATTGTGTGGAGGATGGAAAGTGTCCAACCACAGTTTCTTTGCCACTTGCAGATGCTTGAGTGGGGATGTGGGAGAGATGCGGAAGTAGACTGGTATTGCGGGGTTACTATTAGTGGGTGGTGGATGTGGAGTGGGTGGACTGTAGTGTTGGATTCCGTATGGGATCGCGGCAGCTTCTAGAAGGCTGGGATCTATTTGCATGTTTGTATTCTCATGCGCGAAAGGGTTGTAGGAGGCGAGAGCTTGGGAGGCGAGGGTGGTCATGCCGTCTGTGTGTGAGTGGGGCGTGGGATTGGGATTGGAATAGATACTACCCGGTTCTCCGCGTGGTATTGTGACACTTCTCACGCCATTGAGCGCTTGACTTGTTGAGTTCTTGGGAGGAGGAACAACAACCTTGGTGGCAGTGATCGCCTCCTTGGGACCAGTGGAAGGCCTGCTTGGCGACGTCTTCTGATTTTGGCTCAAAGACCTCCTCAATCTCGCGGGATCCTTCCTCGTCTGCTCGTCACGGTGACGTTTTTGTACGTCGCACGCGATAGACTCTATGGACTTGAGCTTTGCTTTATAATCTGGATCTGTCAATGGATCACCAAGCTTCTGCTGCAGGAGAGGTGACTCAACAAGCCACTTCTGCTTCAGATACTCCCAATACTCCCGAGATACCTCAAGCTTGCTGACAAAGTAGTCACCTTTAAGTATAGCATCGAAAGCAGACCGGATATCACGCCCTTCCTGTGGTGTGACTCCCAGGATATTCTTTGCATCTGTGATCGTGACACGATTATTGATCGTCCGCATTTTCTTTGTAACATCCATGCATATCAGATCCAATGCCATTGGTTTCTGGGTCTCGTTGACGCCCGCTGCACTAGGCCCTCGGAATATTGGCTGAAGATGCGGGTACGCGTTGATGAGGTCCTCCTTGACGCGCTTCCACGTCTCAGCACCGCAGAGAGTCTTCTTGACGACATTGTTCGCTCGGCAGATGTCCTCGAAAATGTCACGCATCTCCTTATACATAGTCCTGTCAAGTCCAAGCTCATTCTTGCATTCTTCCATTGTAAGCTCTGAGGGGTAGCGTGGACCTTGAACAGGATCCGGAGGCAATCCAGCCCATCCTTTAGTACGACGACGTCGCGTCCCAGCTCTTAGACGCTCATCGCTCTCGGCTTGCAATTTCGCTTGCCGTGCTTGTCGCTTTGCTACAATCTCTGCGGGCAGCTCTGGTGTAGGGACCCGGACCCTCCTTTGCTCGACCTGAGCCGCCTGTTGTCCGCTCTGGTTAACATTTTCCAGATCACCAATCTTGCGTTTCCTGCTATGCTCGTGCCCATTCTTGTTCCTCTCTCTCATCAATAGATGTTGATCCTTGCGTAATTTTGTGAGTTCGCGCTCTTTGATATCCCACCCTTCACCCCGCAGAATGTCGAACATCTGCTTGCCTGTGGTATTGACCTCCCATAATTCCCGAATGCGTAGTGCGAGGCTTGCCTCTCTGTGAGCTGGGCGATGCTTCGCTGGGAAGCCCCATTCCTTGAAGCGTGCTTGAAAGGCACGTTTGCTGCGTTGATATGATTAGCTTTGCTATTTGTTAGGCCGAAGACAACGAATCTGTCCTCATAGCAGAGGAATCCTGAAAAAGGAAACGGACAAAGAGGCACTAGACAGCTGTGAACGAACGGAGAGTTTACAAAGCAAGAAAAGTCCGCCGTAGATGGTAGTCCACTTACCTCGGGGTGAAGCTTTCACCGTCGCGAAAATGATTTATGACGTCCTCTAGCGGCTTGTTCTGCGTGATATACATATCATAACAGACATCACGCTTCGCATCCCATTCATAGGCTATTTTAGTCGGCATTGTGACTGCGTTGAATCTGAGATGCTCTCGATTGACGATTATGATATGAGGCTTGGTCGAAGTGTCGGAACGTAACCCTTCTGCTGGGGCCTTGGCATCTCTTTATTACGGATATTACGCGCTAGACCCATTGCAGGACTCGACATTTGCTCGCGAGCTAAGGTACCTTACGGGCGCACCTAGGAGTGCGCCCACTGTATGCACACAGTACTATAATAATTGATGTTTTAATACAGTACTATAATCGATACCCTTAAATACATAGTGATTAAACGGATTAATAACGATAGCTATTCTCAGCGATTACCGTTAATCTCTTAGACTGGTTATTTATCTTACTAGCGGTATTAGTATCTTAGCGGTATAGTGCCCTTAAACCGAAAACCTTTTTTTCCGTTCCGAATCCTAGAGGACCGTTCCGAACTAAAGGACTATCCTAAACTCCTTCAGCCCTGCTAAGGCTATACTCGGAAGCTATAGTAGGAGAGATATATCAACGCCAGTAAATTTTAAAGGCCGGGAATCGAATTTCTGAACGATTTTCTCACGGGGGTACTGGTACGGGGTGAACTAAGGTACGTAGGGTAGGCGATAGGAGGGAGGGTAGGTACTTCGAGGGGTACTAGACCCCTTTATTACGCTCGCCCGGTAATTTAAATTACGGCTAACTAAGCTATAATATGGTATACCGGCTTGATTCTAGAACGGTATAGAACGCGAATAACGGTTCCTAAAGACGACCGTACGTATAAATACTGAGTGTGAGGACTGAATTAAAATATTAACTGCTAAAGTTTACTGTACTATCAATACGCCGTCTGTATACGGTGTGCTCATTCCTAGGCGCGCCCATAAGGTAGCCACCGGGTTGGAGAATTACTTCACGATATCAGCAATCTATGGGCGGGAACAGATGTAAGCCGACGACGTCGATGCAGAGGCGCAATGTATGAAAACATTTACTTTTTGAAAAGAGTCTTAAGTGACATATTCTCTGCTAAACACAAGGTTGGGACCCAAGTCTTTGCCAGGGTGTGGCAGCTGTGCCATGCCGTCCCATCTAATAACCAGGATATTGTATCCTCTCTTTACTAACAGTCTATCCAATCTGAGTTGTATGAACACCATGCCAATCAAGCAGATAGGTCGGTGTGATGAACGACTCCCGACCACTGTACTCCGCCTTTACTCAAGCCCATATAGTCGAACAACCCTTCCCACACGCCCCTTCCATCATACACATTTGCAAACCCAATGTAAATAGACATCATACAGTCTGTCACACACCGAATGCCTCTAAGAGCACCTTATTGCCGCCTGCTTAAACAGCAGCGGTCAAATTGTCGGTTCTATTGTATTGCGACCATTTGTCCGCCCTGCAAGCGGCTATCCCTTATCCAAAAGCCGCCCACCGCATATCACCAAGCCCCAAGTCTGTTGTTGTAGTAAGTGTGCTCCGAGATTCGTCGCCGCTTTGCCGATGACCGACTCAAAAGCAAAAAACCCAGATTCTCCCACTGATTGACATTGTAGTGGCAATGATTTCTTGTGCGAGTGCACTGCGGTATTAATGTGGAAGGATACCTAGCCATGTACTCCGTACTGTAGTATGTACCTCGGTACCTGAGATCCGCTTCGAACTTCGCACTTTGTTCGGGTAGAAACCCGAGAATAGGGCTGAATCAAGACGTCTGAGGGGAGGCCGAGGATTGCCCACCAATGATAAATGTGATGGTGTAGGAAAGCATTTTGAAGACTTGTGTGTTCTAGCGTGCATGATTGCATATCCCCTTTCCATTCCTTTTGGGCAACCCTCGCTAAGATCCCCTGCCTAAACCGTCTGGAAAGGGATGGCAATCTGGCTCTAATTTCTAGCGCCGCCAACGCTGAGAGCCTAAGGTGTAGCCAGATTGTGCAGGTACGATAATCCCTGTCGACCGAGCAGTTCCGGGCTTGCTTTTCGCTGCATACAAGGCCTCCAGACATGTGCTACTCATGATTAGGCCAACTAGGGTGTCATGAGGTGCACATCGATGGCTCTTCCCATCAACTTACTAACGCTACTCCGTACTTTAAAAAGTACTGAGACGACTCCACTCCACTAAATGAGGTCTAAACCCTTTGCGGCGATGTCAAAGATTCTTTGACTCGCCAATCACATCCGCTACGTATCTTCATAGGGGTTGCCAATAATGGGCATCGTCTTCACACGAGCCGATGGCTACTGTGGCGTCCCATGTAACGATCGGCCTTGGACATGGCGGAGTCTGAAAGTAGCGCGTCGGTAATTAGATGGAAGACAATATGTGCTGATCTGGGATAGATTGGTGAGAAACCGCACTAGGAAATTTGCTGTCGAGGCGCGTACTCGACTTTTTCTGCAACATCTTGTCTTCAGCGACCTTCAGTAAAGAACAACCAAATAGGTTTCGACTTCTTGCCCCAAGCTTGCAGTCATGTTCAGCAAAGTCGCTCTTGGTGTTTGCTTGGCTGCTATCTTCCTCGGTGGGGAGAGCATCAGATTCAACCCCCCGTCGGAATATCCTTTCATCCAACCTGATGCTCATCGAAAGATCTTGAAGGAGGGGAATGGCCCGATCACGTCAATGGATTCGGCACCACCGAATTTTGGAGAGCAAATTCCCCAGCACGAACGCGACACATGGAGCGTAGAATGCACTAGCGTATTGACGAACCACGAGTGCGACAACATAAAAGATGGATTCAACAATACCTTTTGGCAAACCAAGGTTGACACCCATTCCACAGATCCCTTACCCCACAGCATTACAATCGATCTACGAGACAGCAAGAATGTAAATGCAATTTCAATGAGACCGCTCCCTGATGCAGATCTTGGAGGTGCGGTTGCTGGGCACAAGGTATACCTCAGCAGGGACGCCAAAACTTGGAATCTGGTCGCATTTGGCACTTGGTTCGAAGATTTGAAAGGTGAGCTTTTCTTCATTTCATAGATTCTACTAGACCAAATAGACTAATGATCTTTACAGACAAGTTTGCGATCTTCGAACCTCAAGAAGCTCAATACGTGCGTCTTGAGGCCATCTCGGCAACTCAGGGAACGCAGTTCACCAGAATAGTGAGGATTGGTGTCTGGGCTACCAATTCACCCACTCCTTCATCAGTCGGGCTAGGCAAATGGGGGCCTACTGTCGATTTTCCACTTGTACCTGTTGGCGTGTTCATTGATCCTATTGGTGGCAAAGTCATCAGCTTCTCGTCATATGCACATGACAGCTTCAGTCAGGGTCTCACCGACCATACAACCTTGACAGCTACTTGGGATCCTACTACACAAACCATAAGTCACAGGCAAGTCCGAAAAACAGATCATGATATGTTCTGTCCGGGTATGACATTTGACGTGAACGGCCGGATGATTATTTCAGGTGGGGAGTCTGCCGACAGGGTCAGCATTTACAACGCTACCGATGACGATTGGTATAAGCTCAAAGAAATGAAAATTGCTCGCGGATATCAAGGCTCGACCATCCTCGCCAATGGCCATATTTTCGTGATAGGCGGAAGTTGGGGTCCTGTAGGAATTGATTTTGGCGACCGAAACGGCGAGGTATATGATCCTGTGGCAGATGAATGGGACTTACTGGATGATTGTGAATCAAAAGATATAGAAACGACGCAGGACTGGGAAGGAGAATACCGCGCCGACAATCACGTATGGCTGATGGCATGGCAGAATAATTCAATTTTCCATGCGGGACCCTCGAAAGACATGCACTGGATCACTCCAACCGGAGAGGGCGCCATTCACAGTGCAGGTCAACGTGGAGTAGGCAGCTCCCCTTTCAGTGATAGCATGTGCGGCGTTGCAGCAATGTATGATGCGGCTGAGGGGAAAATTCTTGCGGCTGGTGGTGCGCCTTCCTACAATTACCTGGATGGTGATGGCAAGCCCAGAGGTGGGAAAGCAACAACGGACGCTTTCATACTTACGCTGGGTGAAGTCAATTCATCGGTTGAAGTCAAGTCAGCAGGTCAGGGAATGCATCATCCGCGTTCTTTTGCCCACGCAGTGATTTTACCCAACGGTGAGACTCTCGTAGTTGGTGGGCAAGCAGAGCCCAGAGTATTCACCCAGAAGACCGCTCAGTTCACACCTGAGATCTATTCTCCGACCAAGAATGTCTGGACGGAAGTGGCTCCCAACTCAATTGCGAGGACTTATCATTCTTTCGCTTTGCTTCTGCGAGATGCTACCGTCCTTGTTGGCGGTGGAGGTCTTACCATTCAATTGGACGTCAACCATTTTGATGCCCAGATCTACATCCCGCAGTATCTACTCACAGCAAATGGTGAACGGGCGAAGCGACCAGTGATCAAAGCGACATCTGACACGATCGTATCTCCAGGCGGTAATTTCACAATCGCTACCGACGTTGAAGTAGTCAGTGCAAGTCTGGTTCGCTATGGCGGTGCCACTCATTCATTGAACAACGACCAGCGACGCATTGCACTGAAGCTCAAAGATTTCGGTACCCCTCTCGCATATGGTGTATCAATTCCTGAGGACGGAGGTGTAGCTGTTCCTGGTTATTGGATGCTGTTCGTCATGGACTCCCAGGGTGTGCCCAGCGAGGCCAAGAATGTGCAGATTCTGGTTGCGGAGAATTACGAAGCCTAATCTCATACCAATGATCTTCCACGAGATCTCCATTCCTTTGATCGTTGATGGCGATCGCAGGATGACCCTACCATTTCGACTGCGGCAAACTTCTTCATTATCCAATTGACATGGATACCTTCGAACAAACCCAAATTGTATATGCTCTAGATACTTTGAAATTTGTAATCCAACAAACAATCTTTTCGTTACTCGGTGTCATCATTCATGAAAGGCGTGGGCCAACAACATAGAGATGAACTGAATTGAACTTGTATCTTACTTCTGGTGTGACGCTCCAAGCCGCTCTGAGTCTGCGTGCTTGACTACCGAGGCTCATAAATGACTGCAGGAGACTGAAAGAGATTGCATTACTTCATCTAGGTACAAAGAGACTACAACACGGAGGACCATCTCTCCCCGAAGCAGCACTCCCCTCAATCGCTACCCAACTTATCCTTCAAAGCAGATATAGACGGCACAAAGAAATACTCCCCACCCCTCATCGTCACCATTTTATTAAACGGTCCAAGCCCAGGATCAATAACATTTTCCTTCACATCATGCAAATTCGTATGCAACGGTCCATCATTCTTAGCCTGACCAATCACAGCATCGTACCCAGCTTGAGACGTTGGGAATGTCGGGGTGTTGCACTAAGCCTTCTGGACGAATTGAAAGCTATTTTCAAGGCTGCTCTGGTAGCAAGCAAAGAGAAGCCCTCGCTTCTCGTCAGGTTTCTCGGAAAACTCGGATCCATATGAGATCCCACCTCTGATCATACGAGTCATTTTCACCGAGCCAGCTTGGGTTCGGGGGTTGACTTTGCGGATATGCGCGCCCAGCGGACACTTGAATTTTTTGACCCCTTTGTAGTCGAAGATATTTGTGGGTCTGGCGTTTCCAGAGTCATCTTGATCTGGGTACTTGGTGATGGGAGCTCCTGTCAAAGGGTGTCAGCCTATCCCAAATCACGAACGAGATGGTCGAACAAATGACACTTACCACTTTTCCACCGGCCCATCAACTTCGCGCCACAGTGATCAGCACTTCCACAACCTGCAAGCTCGAATTTATTGACGAGGTTTATCCAGCCCTGGACATCTTGCTCCAGTTTGCGGAAGGCGAGGAAGCTGCCGTCGACCATCCAATCGGGACGCCTCTTGGGATCTGCTTTGATACCATCCTGCGTCCCTGGCGGATTCTTGCTCACGGTGATGATGTTCTGATCAGTCTCCATGTACTTGTCATCTTCAAGGGCTTTATCTGAGTTGATGCCTTTCAAGAGAGGCTGCGAGATTCCGTCTCGAAAGCCGAAGCTAAATGGGATATGATCAGTATGATAGTGTATCAGGCAGCAGAAGCGCTGACTTACTGCTCATGGCCATTTAGACGTAGTTTCCAAGGTCTGACTCGACCGTCAACCCTTGAATTCACGACGTTCGGGGGTGATTGCCCAGCAATGTCTTTGATAATAGTGGGGTGACCAAGAACGCTCTTGATTTCATTCAATTTGCTTTCGACCATTTCTGGGCTACTTCCAGCGACTTTGAGCAGACCATGGATCGGTGAGGATTTGAATAGAGGATCCCAGGTGGATTGAGGGGGGTCGTTCAAATTCTTGGGACCGTCAATTCCCATACCCATGTCAAAAGTAGGATCCGAATTTATCAGTTCGTTTAGGCCTAGGTTACGATCAGTCAGACCGACCTGAATCTGCTCGAGTCAGCAATTGTGTAAAATGCGATAGTCGAAGACTCACTTTGTCTAGACCTCTTTTCGAGAAAGCAATCAACGCATTGGATGTAGCAACAAATTCCTTTTTGGCGGGGGGCACTATTGTGTGATTTCTTTTGACGGCGGCATCTACTCTAGCCCAGTCGGCGAGGGCTTTTGTCAGACTTGAAATATACTTGTCTTTCTCGGAAACCAAAGTTTTCAGCGCTTTGGAGAATTCCTTCTCTTTGCCTTGCACAATTGAGAAGAAGTAATACACTTCATTGTATTTAGGGAAGCCGCGATTGAAGAGATCGCCTTGCAGATTATCCTTATCGATTGTGACTTCTGCCACTGTATCTGCCATTATGGGCAGTGTGGCCGTCGAAACGGTGCTGTTGATCTGTCTTGATAGAGGCTGCAAAAAAGCGCTCACAGTAGCTGAGGTGATTTACATCTGCAATTTGGAGGCCTCATACATCTACCATGATATGGATAATGGATTTCCTTAGCCAAGATCGAGCATCTCCGGCCTGATTGCCTAGTCGAAGGTGTTCATTCTAGTGCCGAGCAGTCCATCACACTGTGCATACAGCTATATTTTAGTAGACAGACGGTTCCTGGCGTAGGAGCCAAATTCGTAACATTATTGGCGTGCGGCTTGTGAAGATTAGCGACCTTTGGGCGAGGCCTTCATAGTAATACCCTTTTCATGAGGGGTTGAAGCCCCACATCCCGTCTAGAGCTCTGTCTAGCCCCGTCCAAACAGCTGGCCTCTTTGAAAGGAATCACCGCAGCATCTCGAGCCGGCTAAGCAAAGATCTTTCCATTGTTATCAACCAATGCAGAGCCATCTAGCGGAACGCGTAATTCTCCGCTTTCAGCTGCTGGTAGGAGCGCCACATTTGGTTTCTCTTCACTGAAGACTGAGAACATCTCGAAGAAAGGAGGCTAAAACATAGCACATATCGGAACTGTGTTCGTGGGGATCTGCTGGCAAACTCAATCCTCATGTGGCTTGCAACAAGCCGCTTGAAGAGAGCTGAGATCAGGCTAAAAAACCCCAGATGGGGAAAGCTTGAAATCTAGGAAGGGGAGAGGGAATGATAGTTCGACTGAAAGGTGCTCCACTCGGGGCAGTCACCTTTACGGGAATTTGACAGGCTCCCGTTTCCACGCGATACTAAAGCAAGGGTGCTGAGGCTACTGCCGGTCGGCAGCTAGGGTGCACGGCTAGAGGGGAAATGTCTCCTACATCCCGAAGAGGTATAGGATTTGCAAGGATGATGCCTTAGTCTCATATCTACACATGGTATGGCGCTAAGAACCTCATCCCAAGATTGGCCTGGTATTAGCAGTCTATGCGGCCATACACGGGTATGGTAAGGCATCGCATACTAGACCATAAGGCATACCAGCAAATGGCCACATTACATCTTAGCATTCCAGCTGGAAAGTTGGTTATACAAATATGATCTGGGCAATGACTTCGCGCATGAGACGAATGCCATTGGGAAAATCATGTCCTATGAACATGATGCTAAAGAGCGATTGATGGTTCTACGAATTATACAGGCTAAGTTTTGCTCTATGATTCCAATCAATCAAGCATGGTTCATTCTATTTCAAAAATCACAGATCGCATTAAAATGCTTTCGACTACCGTTTCGAGTACGATAACAATAGTCGAGGGATGATCAAGTCTACTGCCCTGCACTTCTCTTTGACGCAATCATACAACCGCCTTTGACCATGATTGGCAGGACCAGCTACTCTCAAAGACATTTCCGGACAGTACTTTGACCGCTTACTGATATGGTGTAGCAATACTGAAGTCTGTTGGCATAAAAGGTCCAAAATGGGACGGAGATGCCTTCAATTGAAATGTACAACGCCTTTGAAAAGAGAGAATGCTGAAGCCTCCTGGTAGCATGCTCCTCCGACGAGGCCAGCTTACGGCCAAGGATACCCGTATAATTACTTCATGAGTGCTGGAATGTCCCTGATCGGGAGTTATTACCACTACAACAATCTTGATCGACTCAACCACTTTCACAAAGTCAAACTAGGGACACGGCTAGTTTCGAAGATTATGCAGGAAGGCTTTTTCGGTTCGCAGGTGATAGCCAACACTCATACCACATATGCCTATGATCCATTGCGCAATGGAACTACTTCAAGTAATACAGCACCATCAAACCCTTTAGGGGCTGTTTTCGGGACGAAAAACAACAGCGTACTATTCGAGGCTACGCACGATAGATGTGAAGGTTCGACTCAATACTTTAGCTGATCTTTTCACGTACAATGGATTTCGTCAGATGAATACCATGAAGAATCTCATGAGACAGGCATAGATAGAGCTCACGTCAGATCATCAGGGGTTCACTCTGATCAAATGTTTTGCATAGGGAAGGCCAAAGGCGCGTGTCAGTCAAGACTACGAGCTGGTCTTCCATCCCAATGGCTCCAAACGCACCGTCGAAGACTATACAGCTCCGATTGTTTGACAGGTATATTGTCAATAGAAATCAGCCTCACATGTGCTTCAGGCCCCGACACGTACATTCACTGGACAATTTCTTCACAAAGACAGTTGCGCAAGCCTCTTTTTGACCGCAGGCCTGGCCATCGGCCTCTACTCAACTGCCCATTACAGTGGGAAAGAATGGTCAATGATTTTTGGGGACTTTGATACCACCTTTGGCCTTGCATTCGCCGCTCATTGAACAGCGAAGATATCATTGATCTATGCCAGAACTTTATGCAATGACTTCTTCCGTCTACGACGATACATACAGTGAGTAACCACTTGGTTCTTTCATTCTGGTGCGCCACGTACTCAACGACATTCAAAGCCATTGTCGACATGCGTACGAGTTCGCAGCCTCGTATCGTGTGTAGCCTAATCGATCTCAAGCTCTCGAGCGATTCGTCGTAATGTTGCAAACAGATGATATAACACTTGATCTCCAAGTCCTGATTGCGTATGTAGAAGGTCGATCTAGGTAGCTCTCAGTCATCAATATCCCCATTGTCAACATCATTCACTTGATTGTGTGTATTCTGCAGCCTACTCCTCTTTTGCGATACTCACGCGTATTTTGCCACGTTGGAGCAGGAGTAGCATAACAAGACAGGCACTCTTACCATGACTTCAATAATGACTTGCCGTCATTCATCAACATGGTTGAGCTCCACGGCCCACGCCAAGACAACTAGTGGCTTTCTATCTATCATATCTCTTGCCATTTTCGCTTAGAGGTTCAGAGCTTTGATGTTGGATCCTTAAGATTTGACGAATTTGGAATGGTTTGGTCAATTTCAGTCGTCGTGGTGTCGTGACGACGAGGATTTGCAGAGTGTCCTGGCTTCAGCGTTCACTTTTTTCGAGACGTCGAGGTCGAGTTGATGATCAAGCTCATGCGATGAATAGCTTGCTGTTAGCTGCAGTGCTGCTGAGAGAATTGGATTTGTTGGCTGCTGGAGCAGCGATGTTGGGATAGATATGATATGCTCAGGTATCGCAGCTATTCATGTTCTCGAAATTACTTACCCACGATTATATGCATACATATCTATGCATTGGGTGAGCTCACCTTATTCTCGGTGCCACGACCTCGATATACATACTTATCTTGCATGAGAAAGCATCAGTCTACATCAGTATTCCCAACTCAATCTTCCGCACCGCTGAAATCTTTAGCAGATCATCAGTCGCCTCTCTGCCAGTACAAGCATGTTCGACACTCATCCACTAGAACGGCGCTAAACCCCCATATCTTCGCTTTCGTGGACGCTTCTCCAAGCTCTCCGCCGCGTCTTTCACAACCAACAGATAGAGACGAGAGATCGTTCTAGTAACCTTTGCCCAGAGAGCGGAATACCTAGGTACCGTTGCAGAAGAGCAGGATTGAGATGCACCCGGGAGAAGAATCAGCGGAGCAGATGTTGTGAGGGGTTTTAAACCAAGGTCTCAGCGCGATGACCCTTTTCGCTTCCGTAATCTTCAGCCAGGTGCTTTGCTGGTAGTATAGTAGATAGGTATTACTTACAAGGGAGGTATGAAGCGTAATGGGAAAATGAAGCGTGCTCGTTACTGTAGGATCGATCTTCGCTGCGGCTGTACTTGAGAAATGGTTAAAGATGCATGTACAAAAGATGGTATCATATGTTATAAAGTGTTACAAACGAATGCTGCTGTCAGTTTTGCTATCCAACGCCTTCGCTAATGAAATCGCGTGACTGAGTGGACGTGCCCCCCTTGCGCCCAATGCATTCCACAGCCTGCCTCACTGGGTATATGTAATAGTAGCCCCCGTTGTCATCTCGAACTTGACCTCGACATCTTCCTCTTCAACCTCAACCACATAGTCTTGAACTTGAACCAGAACAGCGACCACTGGCTATGAACTGCCTTCCCAGCCGAGCCTGCGGTGTCCCCTCTCTTCCTCTGTAGCTGCGGCTCAGGTTCATATTGCAATTCCTGCGAAAGCATCTGCACGGCCGGGAAACTCTCGTGCTGGTCGCTCGCGGCCAAGAAGCTTGACTTTTCGCTAGCCGCAGTGCTTCTTGCTCTGTTCCTTTCTCTCTTTTCAGAAGTGCGCCGTTCGCTTTCCTCACGCTTCTCCTGCCGCTTCGCTTCCTTCTCTTGCTTCCGCGCTTCGGCTTCTTGGTACTTGCGGTCCTTTGCGGCTTGCTCTTCTCTGTACTTTTGGCGTGCAGCTTGGACGGCTTGAGGGAGGGGTATAGGTTCCGTAGAGGTGCCGGCAGTGTTCGAGCGACTGCGCTTGCCGAATTTGCTGTCAAAGGACGACCGGGCGGTCGCCGGTGAAATCATGTCTGAAGGTGTGATGGCGTCGGTATTGAATCGTAAAGAGGAGGGCGTACCCGGCAGGTTTGTCTGTGAAGAGCTGTTCACTCGTGATGCAGAGCCTGTACGGATGTGAAGTGGCTTGGATCGACGTGAAGTGGGTAGAGGAGCATATGATGAAGGGGTTGAGGCAGTGTTGGTCGAAGCTTGACGAGAGTGAGTATCGTAGTAAGGCTGATCACCAGTTGTGGTGACCGTGGGAGCTTCGCTTTCGAGTGATGATTTGTGTGAGCCTGCTACTGGTGGAGTGTATGGTCTAAGTGCCTGTCGCATAGGATGCACATATTGAGCGCCATATCTGTTGCTAGAGGTTGTGTTACTTGAAAGCTGTGAAGCCGCACTGGTGTCACGATGATGATAGCCTCGGCGGGTTTCACCAGATTGTACCCCGCTAATGTCTGAAGATGCGTATATGCCCAAAGCTTCGTTTTCTGCGGCCGATCGTGATAGATCAATGGACACCTTTTCCTGCGATGAGAATTTCCGAAGCAATGGTTTTATCTTCACTTTGCTCTTGGAAGTGGATTTTGTACCTGAAGCAGCATAGGGATCAGCGTGCGCGCTGGCGGGAAAGTTGGAGCTTGAGGTCTGTTGTAGGAAGTCTGGAACAAAGGTCGGTGATGTTGGACTTTGCGTGGTTGAGGCTGCAGAATTGCCACGACGATGCAATTTCGCATGGGATGCTCTTGCTGCCGCAAGCGCTCCATGGCTTGGAGAGGATTTGATCTTTGGTAGCTTCGGGCGCGAAGTCTTCTTTGGTGGTGGATTTCCAAGACGAGGGCTGTTCCAAGAGTTCCCAAGATCTGTGTGCAGTGACGAGGAGGTCGATGGTGTTCCTTCTGTTTGCGCCCGGTATACTTTGCCTCCGGCTAGTAGCGTTTGAGAGGACATGCTACCACCTAAATGCTGGTATGGCAGTGATTCATCAAACGGTCTTGCCATGCTTGTGCAATTGCCTCGAAGCTCGATACTATTGGAAGGCGCGTTGGGCGCGGCTGGTAGGGTACTGGAGGAAGTGATGCTACCGTCTCATTGTTCGGCTGACATTGTTCCTGAGAACAGAGAGCGGTAGAAGAGGCATGGACAATACTTCTGAACAATGCTGGCGTTGTGTGGATTTGAGGTCTGGACAAGTATGGGGTGTTGGCGCGATGTACCCCCTCCTGCAGGTGAAACACGAAAGCCCCTCGTCTTGCGTATTGTGATCACGGCGTTATCCGGATGTCGTCTATCACGAATGATATAGACTTCGCAATGATGAGGTAGATAAAGGTATAAAAGGAGGACATCACTACTTTATGCGCTGGCTTACTGTTGTCGACCTAAGTACCCCGGTTATTGACTCGCCATCACTTCGGCGCGATTGCATCCACCTCTAGCAACAATTGGCGCCTGCGCCACAGGCTTCGACGTGCCAAGGCGAGCAAGCCTCAGCGCTTGGTCGGTCCAGGCCGAGGAAAGATGTACGAGTAAGATACTTGAAATGATGGACTTCCCTGATTCGAATAGGTAGTCTACATGCACTAGAGAAGGACCAATCGGTCGATTGTAGCTTTATGAGTGTGAATGGACAATGAGGCGCAAATGGAGAGCGCACGTCAGGTGGCCGTGCTTGATGAGGTCACAAGATTTTCATTCTCCAGCCACAGCCTCCAGCCTTGCCAGTGAGACTCCGTACTTGTAGATTGTACTTCTCAGCTGAAAGCTGTTCGTGCTAAGAGGCGCAGCTGGCATCTAGATAGTATCATCTTCAAACGACCTTCGCCACTGCATTTGTTACGCATAGGATGTTCCGCCTCAAACACCGTATCGCTTCGATCTACTATCGATTCAATCGACTGAGCTGGTATTAGCATTTATACGTATACAAACCATCTACTTAAGAGCCAGACTACTGTGTCATCATCTGCTTGCCCTCATTGTGTGTCTTGGCCGAGACCAAGGGTAGATAGCTACCATTAATGATCTTACGTACTCATCGTAAAGAGCTACACGGAAATAAATGAAAGGTTTTTAAGGCTTAGCCTGTGTACTTGATGGACACCCCTTTACTGTCTTTTGGAAAATGAAGTGTAGGCCGCTTCATCAGCGAACGCTTGGCAGAGAAGGATGTAAAATTGCAGATGCTTAGGCGAATATCTGGCAAAGAGACAGATTCTCGTACAAGGACGTATCTCTCCATGTTGGAATTCCTCTATACTAGCTCAATTCGAAGTCCAGTATAGATGGTATCGTTACAGCTCTTTCTTGAGATATTCAACGCCATTCCAGACCAGTCTGATCGAAGCAGTATTGTGAATGCTCTTTATTGGTGTATCTTGTTTCTCCGGGATGATCTGTACTTGCTCTCGAATTTGGCTTACAGGCTGAATATGTAGGGTGTGGGTCGATGAGACTGGGAGCAAACTTGGAAGAGCTATTCACAACAGAGCGAGTGGACAATTTCAAATTTAACCGACTCCAATACAAGTGAGCTTCAATACTTTCGAGTATGTGCATACGTGGCCGTGAACACAACTTGGAACTAGAGTTCACTTCTCGAAAAGTTCCGTGTTTGTGGCTTCAAGTGGATCAGATCAGAAGTCGTGTTGGTTCTACAGCGAGGGCTGCATTAGCGTATCGTCAAGCGAATCCAAGGATCTCATTTGCGTTCTTGAGAATTTGGCATTCCATTTGGGGTAAACCCTTCCGCTCACTGTCAAATTTTGTGAGACCCATAGAACGCTGCGCCTCGATCTCAATATTTTGCATTACGAAGTCGGGGGTAAGGCGACCCAAGTGCTGGCTCTCGCCTACGCCTGATGGGTAGTCGGGTGCTGGTATACCTGAATGTACAGATCAGCGTAAATCAGGAGAGAAGTGACGATAACAAACAAAATACCTTCGAAGAAAGTCTCCCTTTGCCTTTTAAGATACTCCGCATTGGCCTCTGTTAGTGGGCATGCTGGTATGTACATTACACTGGAGTCTGATTGACCTTTATGAACTTTATCAACGGCGTGAATTGCTGACAAGACGTTGATGGTCAGTGTCAGGGTGGAGATGTTGTAGGTATATCGCTTACTATCACAATGCCAAGCCACATAGTCCCCGGGTCTTATTTCTGGAACATGTATCATTGTACTTCCAAGCTCAAGATGTGGATGCAATACCGCGTTCAGCTCCTGACAGTTGGAAGGCACGGCGCCTTGGAGAATAGACGTTGTTTTCTCCTCCAACTGCCAATTATTGGCATCAAGGAAAGACGGTCCCGCGTCCAAGGCATTCTTCGCCGGCTGAAAAAAAGGTCGAAGTAGATAGTAAGCTGTAGCCTTGTTGAAAAGTGGATTTACCATCAACGTCCCTTCCCCAGCGCTTGTGATAGACATAGACAGCCAGCCCTGGAACATTCGGAACACCGAGCAACCGCCAGCTCCGTTGTAGAGATCAGAGATGACTGGTAAGCGGCAGCTACTTTCCCAAGGATCATAGCGCTCCCAATTACCCTGGAAGATTTCGTTGTAGACACCACCTCTTCCATACCCACTTTCTTCCCATCGCTCACAGCTACCGCTGTCAATGTGTGGTCCCAGAGCGAAGCTTGCGTCACCAGGTTGCCGTATACGTAGCCGGTCCGCATAAGCAACGGGATGGGAGGTGGAAATCCTCGCAGACTTGTTGGCTGAGTGCCAATGGGACATAAGGAACGCTTGAGTTCGGAGTACATTTGGATGAGCTCGCGCGAGGACCTGAGAGGGGGACCAATAGAGCTCAAAAACGGTTGGATTTTCGGTAGGAAAGCCTAACACGAATGCAGAATGAGATATATGCAACTACTATCGAATGAACAAGGACATTTGGGTATAGTAGATGGAAGCCAAGACGAGGAAATGGACCAATTGATATATTGAGAGGCTTCCTACCTTTCGTCGAAGGGTTGGTCTGTATATATCTCTTCAAAAGCTCTTTCCAGTCTAAGGCTTCCTTCTCTGACACGACGCCACGTATGATAGCCACTCCGCGTTTATGGAGATCATCACGGAAGGTTGTCCTCTTCTCCAAGTCATGCATATATTTGAAATCCAGCTCTGGTATGACCTTGGACCCCAATGCCTTGATGATCTCCGTCTCTTTCCGTAGATCTACCAGCAATCGCTGCCAGCCTTGCATCAGAGCATCTTCATGCCCGTGAATCAAGCGCTTCTTCAAATCTGCGAATCGTAATGGCAACGGCGGACTGGCAGCGCCAGAGAGAGACGGGAAGACGGACGAGATATCGCCTGCAGCTTTCGCCAAGGGCGCGAGGTCAATGGCGGTAGTGATCCTTCGAAGGGCGTTCACAGCCATTGACCTCTGACAGATCCGACGTCTCTGGGTCTGCAGCATCTTTGCATATTCATAGTACAGTGCTGAGGAAACCACGTAGCACCATCTTGTTTTCCTTTGATGTATTAGCGCGAAGATTGAGTGGTTCAACGGCTTCGTTCCGCACCCAGCTATGGGAAATGTGAGAAATCATCTCTGCAATGGTTTCATCTCAGGTCTCATGTTCAATGAGTAGCCTTCTGATTCAGCTTCAAAATCTCAATAGTGGCTGTGTGGAAGGCCTATTTCTAGAACTACCTTTGAGACTTATCTCCCGCCCTCGCCACCGAGACCTCAGAGATGGTTGATTTGTCGATGCTGACGCGCCTAATACTGAAACGACCTTAGAATACCGGATTTCATGAAGGTGCGAAGATATGTTCTAGGCGAAGATCCCTCAGCTCCATCTTCCCAGCTGCAATGTGACGGTAGCCAGGTCAACTTTAATGCAGCCTCTATGACCTATCTGATGAAAAGAAAGTCGAATGCCTTTCGTGGCGTCTCTGAGCATAAGCCAATATACAGACTTGTTTTGAAACCAGTCAATTAGACTATGGCCGGTAAGCTGAGTTTGAAGGCGAATTTGCCGGATCCGCTGTTGCGCCAAAGGCTCCCTGGCGCTCCACTGCCATTCTACACATTTCCTCTGCTCATTAGATATCGAAGCTAGCAAGATATATGCCTAAAGAAGCTGCTTTGGACGACGCCTGGTCTTGCGGCTATGTACCCCAAGCCACGTGAGGGAATTCGCGCATGCGTGGGGAAAGGCGCCGATTCCCATGGGCACAGTCTATAAAAGCGTGGAGTAGAAATCCAAGGCACTTTAGCGATCAGCAACATGGTGGTGAGACATGGCAAACCTCTGTGTCCTATAAGGTGTTCCTTACTCATAGTATGGCTCGCTCTGAATATCGCTCTCTCATCAGGCCTTGCCGTGAACCTTTCTGGAAGAAACCTGACCTTTGCCATGCCAAATCAGAACGAGTGTTCTAACAGTCTGACATGGTTCGGATCAGGACTCAGAAGCACTGATTGTATCGCTGCGGTGAATCTTCTGTACACTCGCGAGGTTGCGCACTGGAAGGACCAAGATTTCGAATTCATCTCCGAGAAGGTCAAAGGACGATCAATACCTTGGCAGCGAACACCAAGAAAATATACCGTTGGTAGGTCATGGCAGTCTTATATCGTGGAGACACCTCAGACACCCTAGATATCTGATGAACGCTACAGAGTCCTGTACAGTCGCCATTGTAATGTTGAATTTCTTCGCACCTGGGGAATTACCTGGCACCGACACGGGTCCGCATGCCTCAAGGGACATGACCAATTTCTATGATATCTGGCAGGCTGCGCAACAGATAGAGAAGACGTGTTTGACTTCGAACGGCAAGCCAGGCTGGGCAGCACCTGAAAGTAAGAACTCTCATACATTGCTCAAAGCGAACGGAATGAACAAGCCGTGTCATACACCGTCGACAGTTGTTATCTCTTCACGTGAGTCGCATTGAGACCATCACATGACTGATGTTGTACAGGCTCAAGGGAGGCGGTGGGTGTCTTCCTCTGGGGTACAGACTCCATCGAAAATCAACGTGTACCACAAGGAGAGTCGGTGGTGCAAACTTCGCTAAGCCTGTTGGCGGCCACGAACAAAAGTGTTATTACCTTCAATAACGGGAGTGTAGTTGCGTAAGATTACAAAGGTGAAGGATGTGCACAGCGTTCTCATCAGCATTAAATAACGGGCTTAGTGAATGGAGCTATATCAAACGATACCTCAGAGATCTCAGGCGCATGCAGGGACGGACAGAAAATGTGATCTAATTTTGTGTCATGGCATTTAGACGTGACTTCTATGCTACAATTATCTTGGATTTTGTCGGGGCATACGATGACAAAGGCGTTCGAACGTGAGGTGCAAAGATCCGCTTGGTGCCTTACAGCTCTACCTCGGTCTTTCAAAGGTCCGGGTTTTGTCTCGAGTTGTAGCAACTAATTGACAACAAACATCAGTCTGGCATTGCCATCTCCAGTCTCAACTTCCGTATCTCAACACTACCACAAATCTTCCAAGCTAGAGCTCGAAGCAGACAGAGCGACATATCCTCTCAAGACCAATGCAGCCACATGTGGTATATCATATGGATTTCGGACCTGTGCCAGTCCTTGCCTTCCAGAGCGCGATTCGAGAAGTCAGCGAAAGAGTGAGTCGCAAAAGTGAGCTTCAATATTCTTCGCTTCCTCGGAAACATACACCTGGCATTGAAATTGTGCTCAGGACTTCAGAGGTGGGATAATCCCTTGCTGTTGGCAACTGGAGCATTTTTCAACAAAATCTTTCCACTAGAATAGTTTATGCCGCAGTGCGGTAAAGACGAAGAGCAAATTGGTATAGTACTCGCGAACGCGGCCTGGTATGGAATAGGCTGGTACCCCGGGTTGGTTCCACCATGTGGGAGGATGAGCCGCTTGTGAGAAACCCCTGCCCGTGCGGGTCGAAGCACGTGATGTGTCTTATGCTGAAACATCCACGTTCATAGCTAGAACTATACGTGATGTTGGATTAACAGCCTAATGTAGCATTAGCGCTACGACAGAGCTACTCCGGTAAAGTATGCTACGTAGTAGCAAATCTGCAAGAGTCATTGGGAGGCCAACTCACTACTAGGTGACGTACCCGAGGCTGAACCAGGCGTGAAGTCACGTTGGCAAATACCCAGGCAGATTCCTTGAACGTGCGGGGAAATTCGCACTGCGAAGGCTTGATACTGTTGTGTGTTGGTTTGTTTATCCCGTAGTGTTCAGCCGTCGTCATCGAGCGAGAAGGACAATGCACCGCCGTCTGCAACTTGTGTGCCTTGACACTCTTGATCTAGTGACGACTTACTATTCTGTGGCAGACATCTTGATTGAGTTTTTCTTTCGCTTAGCCAACATTCTTCCTAACAGTTAGTCTACTTTGAAACTACCTGTCGACCAGGAAATCTCTTTGGGGATGACGGTACAACGTAGATAGTGCTCTTTTTGATAGAAGCCAGTGAAAGATTCGAGGCTATAAGTACGTCTTCCATGCTCGTGATGACAATATCAATGCAACTCTTCCGTTCGAATTTTTCAGCGTAGTCTACACCACTCTACTCCTTCCCACCACCGAGCTTCCACTATGCTTCTACTTCGTCTGCTCTCCTGGGTCTCCCTTGCGTCCGCTTTTATCATCCCTTCTAGCAAGGATGTTGTAGAGAAGGCTGAGCTTGAGAAACGAGAATATGACTGTACCCTAGACCAGGATGGCGCCGGCGCTAGCTACTGTGTTAGTAAGTGTCTCACAATACTCTATTGAGAGCTATCAGTATACAAGCTCATACGTACAAATGTTGACTTTGTCCGTGCTAGACGCGTGGCTCACCGCAAATGGCGGGATCGTGGAAGGGAATTTTGTGATGTTCATTCTCCCACGTCCAGACACCGATAATACCAGCAACACCGAGGTAGCTAACTCCATCCATCGCACCTAACCATGTCCAATATCCGTCTCTAACGACCCAGCAGATCTTCATTTTCCAGAATAACACCAAGCCCGAGGGTCCTTTCGAGATCAGTTGTGGAGGCAGCGAGTCCACCACAAAGTGGGTTTCCAGGGCTGCCACCGGTCTGACGTGGGATATTGGTATTGCGCCAGGGCATACGTGCTCCCTCGCCAATTGGAACCAAAACCTTGACTTCGTACATGTTTGGTATGCGGATCTGAATTGGGATGTTTTCCGAAGCACGTCGCCAGGGTCATCTCCACAATGTGAGGAGCATAACTTTGGGGTTAGCTGTCAGCTGCCAATTTTCCCTTGATTCTTGGATAGTGGAATTGAAAGGCCGTCGTTTTAACATGGCCATTTAAGGCAGACATTCAGTTATTTGATTTCTAGGGAAATTCAGCACATACAGATCTTGTGAAATCAATGTAGTCTACCCGGAATATGGTTTATCAATTTGAAGTCGTCACTAGTGTTGTGCCCGTGGTTCGAGAACTGACCTGACGTGCTGATTTTCGCGTCTTTGCTTCATCAAGTCATCCAACTCTCGTATATATGCTACCGCCGTTTTGGCACATACCTCTGCAAGCCACGAACCACAATCAATCCAGTCACAAAGATCACGATACCAGCGACCATAAACAGCCAAGGATGTCCTATCGCATTGAGCTAATGCTGAGAAGTCACAAAGCCAACGCAAAAGAACATGTTACGTCCCGGAGAAGCAGGCTTGACAATCATCGTTTCCGTGCATACTAAATTGACCAGGGCAACTAGAGTCGTGCTACTGATCCCGGTAAGGAAGCCAGCAAGTATCTGAACACCGAGTCAGCCACGCCTGGAAAGGAAGTCTCTCTTACCGAAGTAACCCACTGCACTCTACTTTTTACAATTTACCCGTACAGTATCCACATTCTTGTATACACCACAACAGCGACCCGCGCATCCTTCCTCGCTCTGCCCTTCGCTCCGTACACTGGTACTTCCTTCCTATCAAAGTGTTCCAAAAGACATATACTCAAGCTGCCCGCGAGGTATACTCATTGGCATCGTAAGCATCGATCGATCAGTACCGCAGCCATGTATTGACGGGTCAAACCAGAACTCCCGAGCCCCACTCGAATACCTCTCCTTATACTTGCGACGTCGACACCCTGCCCGTTTCCTCCGGAGAACTGGGTCTCAAGTCTGCTGTCAAGTGGGCATGCGTGTGCTCATTGTAGCATATAATATGTCCACTTCGACCTTACATTCATTCTTGCGGACACTGCTACCTGCCCCCTGACACGAACGGCCATCACTTCGTAAAGAGGCGGATATCCAAGTCGTGGAGAGTAAGGAGCTGCAACGCGAGAATATGGATCTACAGGACGATGCTGCGGGCGCCAATAATAATCGACAATGAGAGAAAAGATGCGAATACAAAGCCATATGAGAGTGTGACGATGCTAGGAAAGAGACAGCCGATGGGAGTGAAGAGTATAGTACGCTCGAAGATGATATCTAAGATGCAGCCAAGCTTGAGCATAAGCTCCATGAACAACTGACAGAGAAGCCATGACTTAATTGTCGAAGAAAGAAGAGGAGGTGGAACGATTCATGGAATGGAGCGTTTTAAGCGCCCAAAGGCGCAGGGAGCTGACGATGGAAACCTTGCCACAATTTCTCGCATTCTGTGAGGTCGTCGACCAGTCAAGGCTTTCGCCTCAAGACTGTACACTAGATCCATAGCTGTAGGCTCGAGTTTTGCTCGAGGCATTGACTCGGCTTCAAGTATCCTTAATGTACATCTCTCACAAGCAAGTGCGACTGCCACACGCTGGTGAACAGTGTCTCAGCCCCAGGTATAATGCATTATCACACCGCAACTCCAAAACACACCGGGGTTTGGTCTGGTCTTTATCCTCTGTCTCGAGTAGGGATCTATGCCTGCCTCGCATTGTGCGCCTGCCTTGATTCCTCGCGCTTGGAAGAGTCGTACCTGTGTATTGGATTAGCGTCTACTACTTCCCACATATCTCGAAGTTCGTACTTCAGCAATTTCTCAATCAGGTCCACATGTGTCATGATCATGCGCCGGCAGCAGTATCGCTTGCACCCTAGCTTGTCCATAGCATCGCTGGAGACCAGATCAGCCCCAAAGCGAGGAGCAAAGAAGAATCAATGCAGCTCTTACCCGTCACCCATACCATCGTCTAGCATCTTAAGGTAACTTTCCCACATATCTCCAATTACCTGTAGCTTTTATGTTAGCAAAATCCTTGTACGCTCGAGCAGGAGAGTTGATAACTACCTTGCCGCACGAAAAGCAGCGCACGGGTATAATCATCTTGAGCGACCACTGTGATGAGTTTCTAGCAGTAGGCAGGGAGAGTGCAAGTGCCAAAGCTACCTTCGAATATACTGCAGACACAAGAGTCAAGAGAATTTGAGGCTCAGGAACTAAACTCCGAGATCCGTCAGCCCTATCAGGACCGTGAAAATTCACAAACTAAAACTTTTAAAGTAGAGCTCATTTCCTTCGATGCTCTGCTTTGAAGGATGTGAGATTCCACACAGCAATAAAGTAGCCAGTGTACGTTCATTTGGCAGGCTTGAAGGGCATCCATTCTCAACTCGGTGGAAGGCTCCCACGTAACCCTTCATGATGCCTAGCAAGCGAAAACGAGAATTGGTGGATCAAGACCAGTCGACGCAGGAACATGAGATAGCGAAGAAACAGAAGAAGAATAAAATAGAGATCGCTGAGTCTCGGGGTGCAAAAGATTCTTCGAAAATGATTCCTCTTCTTGGCCAGACCGATGCGAACCTAGGTACTGGAGATGAAGCACTCAAAATCGCACGAAGACTAGCAAAAAGGGAGAAAAGAAAGAAGGAGAGATCACGGAAGCGAGAGTTGCAAAAGGGATCAAATGTGAAGGATGATAAGAGTAAAGGGGGAGATGGCAATCGAAGGTCCAGCGAGCTGGATTCACCGAGTAAGTGGAACCTCCGAGGAAAGACGCTGGAACCTAATCATGTACAAGCGGCTTCCAAGAAAGTCCTCTCAGCCGGTGCAACAGCCTCGAGCTTGAAGCATCAAGACGCTCTCGATAAGAACACCCGAAAACTTGCTAAGCAGGAGAAACCGAGGTTGAAGAGAGCATTCAGGGGCCCACACGAAGCAAGGACTGAAAGTAAAGGCGGGAAAGACGGTCGTAAAGGCTCTGCTGAAACAGAGACCTCCGAGAAGAAAACGCAAAGGCGAAGGGGGCAACAGAAGAAGGTGTCGGCAGTAGTTGAGAAGTTGCCGGGGTCTTCGCAATCTGGGGAGTCACCAGTAATGGAAAAGTCTAAAAAGAATGGCGCAAAACTTCTGACAGAGCCGGATGGGAACCATGTCTCGAAGAAGCGCAAGAAAAAGGGAAACGAAGGTGCGAAGAGCCAGGAAACATTAGGAAAGCGTAGCAAGGACCCGGTATGGAAGATTTCGGATCCAATTGGTGGTCACATGCTTGATATAGATCCAGTGTTCTCTAAGGACGAGAAGTAAGGAAAATCTGTTTATAGCTTGCGGCTCATTCGCTAAGGTGCTATCATATAGATTCCTTCTAGTTGCCTATAATGCGTCAATTACCGTATACTCAACCACGACATCGTTACAAGTGCGCCAACTTCAACCGGAAAATAAAGAGACAATTTGCACGTTTGCGCTCTCTTCATTGGAACCTCAACATTTGTATTTTGCTACAAGAAGCGGGACCATTGAGCTGTGGGATTGGGGGCAGGGTCTGAGGCTTGGAACCTGGAAGCTCTCATCGTCAATACACTCCCTAGCAACGTCCAAGCCAAGCCAAGATGACGTTGCTACAGACATAGCTGCAGATATTGAGGCTGACAATCCAGAAACAGCCAATGTTGTAGCCAAAAAGAATGAATCTTCCAGGGATATCACCGCCAAAAGTCTAGTCTATACAGTTGACAGGAAAACTCAGGGTCAATGGATGCTATCTGCCCACCGTCTTACTGGAGAGGGGGACAGTGGAGAGACGCAGTCATGTACGCTTCTCAGACAAGACGGACCTATATCATCATTCAAGGTTATCCAAGATGGTCAGATCATTGTCGCAACATCTGGACGACAATTGATCATTGGTACACGCACCATGCCCGGTGCCTTGAGTATAGGAGAAATATCGTACGTATGGAAAATTGTTGAGTGTCCAGAGTGGATAACTAGCATTGATGTTCGGGCAAGGCCCGTTCAAAACTCAGAGAACCAAGTGAAAAAGAAAAACTTGCCAAGATATAATTTAGATATTGTTGTGGGAGGACTGCAAGGCTCAATCCACGTCTATGAGGACCTACTCAAGAAGTTAGTCCGTAGTGAACAGGCTGCGAGCAAGAACAGCTCTATGGAAGACGTCACTTCTCGAAAGCTCCATTGGCATAGAAATTCCGTGCTTGCGGTCAAATGGTCTTTGGATGGTGAGTCAGCTCTGCCATGATCGACCTATAGATACTGAATCGTGTAGGAAATTACATTATCTCTGGAGGCCAGGAGACCGTGCTAGTGATTTGGCAATTAGAAACCGAGCGAACACAAGATGTTCCACATCTGGGGGCTCCCATTGAAAGCATCGTCGTCTCACCTACGGGATCTTCCTACAGCATCCGACTTGCCGATAATTCGGCGATGATCCTGTCTACCTCTGAACTCAGACCAACTTTCAGTATCGCTGGCATTCAGATACCTTCGCCGCGGCCAATCGACGGCGCCGAGTTGCCATTCGTACCTACGGTTGATACACCCTACCCACCAACGAAACACAGGATTAATTCGACAGTACCAGCGTGCGTTCCTTCATCGCCCGGTGGCTATCTTCTTCTGGCAGTACCGCCTTCGGTTACTTCGAGGCAGGCCATGGTAAAACAGAATTGCTCGTACTTACAGATGTTCGATCTGAGCGGTGGCCACCAAATTTCGAGGCAGGCGCTCACTAGGACCCAAATCACTACCTTAAACATGGGCCCTGAATCCAATACGATTCAGGAGCCTGACGTGACCCATTTGCAGGTCAGCTACGACGGCCAATGGCTGGTGTCCGTAGACGAGTGGATGCCACCAAAGGAAGATGTAGCGTCTTTGTCTTTCGACCAGGACCACATGAAAGAGGAGCAGTTCTTTCGACGGGAAATACACCTAAAATTTTGGTCTTGGAACAACAACACCAAAACGTGGGAGCTAGTCTCACGAGTGGACAACCCACACTCGTCACGAAGTGGTAACCCATACAACTCTGGCCGTGTTCTGGATCTAACTTCAGATCCAAGCAGTGCGGGCTTTGCTACGATTGGAGAAGACGGAATCGTGAAGACATGGAAGCCGGCAATACGGCGAAGAAATGGCCTCGAGGTTCGAAACAAGAACGGGAAGATACTAGGAACTTGGCATTGCAAACATTCTGTGCCGCTCGAATCATCGGGACCCATCGCACCGAATAGCATCTTAGGGGCGAAGTTGGCCTATTCTCGAGATGGATCGATCCTAGCCGGAGGCCTTCAATCATCGACACCTTGTCCTATATACACCATCGACACCTACAGTGGTGAGGTGAAGAGCGTTCAAACAGGCTTGTACAGCGGACCTTTGTTCGGTCTGGGTATCGTCAACAAGTATCTCGTTACTCTCTCGCACGAGCTGTGCGTCTGGGATTTGATCAGCGATCAGCGACAATATGGGGTCAAATTGCGGCCAAATAGTCTATCACAAGTAAAGCAACTTAGCATGACGCATCTAGCAGCTGATGCAGACAACGGACTCTTCGCCCTAGCCATACCAGAAGTCAGCGCTGGTGTCAACGAGACGATCATAAAGTCGCGAATGGCTGTCTTCGATCCGACGAGTCCGACGCCTTTACTATTGGCCTCTTTACCGAGCTCGGTGACGAATTTGCTGTCAGATACTCGCAGGAAGGCTTTCTATGCAATCGACTCTGCGGCTGAAGTCAGGACGCTGGCCCCAAGTGCAAAGTTTTCTTCGATTCAAAACGATTTATTGAACGAGACTCGTCAAGCTTCTCGCGGTTTAAGAGACATTTTTGGAAATGGACAGAATTTGGAATCTATTGAGGATGGAATGGACAAGCGCGCTGGACGACTGGGATTGCACTTTGAAACCTTGACGCGGAAATCAGAGCTTCATGAAGATGATGCGGTGGTTGTTAGCCAGGATAAGTTATCTGAGGTCTTCGAAGTTGGTCCAGCTTACGCGATGCCGCCTGTGGCGGAGCTGTTCGAGCAAGTAGCTAGTCTGTATGGCGGACAAGGAAGCTCATAATGGCCATCTTTCATAAGAAAGATCAAATGGTGACGCATTCAGTCTCTCTCGTAACACGTGCACCCACAGTATTGGGAAGCTCCCTCAGACCCACGACAGCCAAATCCACCACATCAGCGGCGGAGCCCACAGCACCCACCAGTATCTCAATACATTGATCGAGGTTCGCAAGATTCCCATGTTTCGTATTAAGATGTGTTGGGCAATGATTTCCTCCTTATCATTCACATGTGGGAATTGCCCCTCTGGCTTCTCAATCTCGAGAAAGTTGCACAGTGAGTCCCACCCATCAGTCACTTGCCAATTCAACAGCTTCTCCTTAGGAACCACTTTCTGCACGTGTGCATAATGCTCATCACACATCTGCAAGCACTTTTCTCTGTTGTCAACCTCGTTGTCGCAGAAGACGCCCGAACAAGCGAGGGCGTGCGAACGGATGGTCCCGACGAATGACGGATCGGTGTAGCGCATGAAGTCCCAGAAACGCCATTTGAGGATGTCGAACAGCGTTGAATTCATGCTGGCAAACCATTAGTCTGGGTCGCGCCAGTTGAGTACAACCTTGGCATCTGGGTACGCGGCGACAAGGTCTTCGGCCAAAAAGCAACACGGAGCATCAAGGATACACTGGGCTGTAATGTCAGAGAAGATGCCTGTCCTGTAGGCGAAAAAAAGAAAGCATCTCACATCAAAGCCTTTTGTAAGTTTGTCGAACTTGCGCTTGTCATAGGGCCTTCCATAGGACCCTCTTTCGTTATAGTACTTGGCCCGCAAAGCAGCATTCCATCGGCAAAAATGAAATCTGTTTCCCCAATCGTATGGCTTGAGACCAAGCTGGACTAATGCTGTTGCGAGTGCTATTTGAGGTGCCCACGGGTCAGCTTGTGGGAAGGATGTGCTGATGAAGTGCCTTGGGGAGACTTGGGAAGTCTTACATTTTGTACCTGTGCGACCCATTCCTAGTACCAGGACCTTCATCGGAGGCGTCCTGACTTCGCTCAAGCTTTCTAATGGAGCTTTTTCAAGAATAGACATCTTTTGACAAGTTTTGGGGGTAGCAAATTAGAAAATAGCACGTAGATATTGGAAGATGAGGACAGAGAAGATCTGGGCAAGCTTTGGACAGAACAGTTTATTAGTCTTGGATTGAATTGCTTCAAGAGTGTTAGCTTCGATCAAGGTAGTGAATCATGTGTGTAACACAGGGGTAGGATGTTCACTTCTTTCGCACCTGATTCTGCAATATCGCCACAGTCCTCGATAAAGTCTATTCTTATTTTACTACTCTTCCGCTTTTGTTGTTTTCTGATCATTCGAACTCTCGCGGATCGGTCATCTCTGCAATCGTTGTTATGTATACAGTCAAGAGAGAAGCTCGCCATATGCAAATGAAAGACTCGATCATTGAACACATCCACCATCCCGTCTCTGCAATCACCACACGAGCGAATCTCAACACTTTGGAAGCGTTGCCGCTCTGCAGCGGCCTCGTTCTTCTTTCCAACCTAGTAAATTTTGCATATCGGGTCAAATGTATATCAAACGGTCAAGCTTTATACACAAGCCTAGAAATTTTTGTTGCATGGACCTTTTTTTGTGTTGAGATGATCTTGTTTGGTACGTCACTGAGATTTATCGAATTCAATGATACTGACAACCGTACCACCAGGGACGATGTACCCATCGTACCGTTTGGCTCTTTCTTCATTTGGCAAGTTAAAGTATACTGATAGGCTACACTTGACACACGATGCTGTCCCAACAATCAACGTTGGCACATTGGCTCGGCGTCTGAAGATCATGCTATGGGAACAAGGCGCAATGATGCACCTCATCATCATCGCACTTTGCATCATCGGTGCCCTGAAATCCTTTTACACCGCATGCGTAGTTACAAGACGCTTCGTTCCGAGCCATTCTGGTCTAGTGATGGAGATGGCAGTTCGGGCTGCTTACCCACCGGCGCTAGTCTTTTGGACAGCATTGATAGTATCCTGCTGGACTCCGATCAGGGACGCTATTTTCCCACCTCCTACACAGGATCGAGGGAGCCTCCTGGTGCGAAACCCGGTTACTAAGATTGCGTATCCCATCGATGTAGATGAGCCTAGGAAGGCCCAGAAGAAGGCGCGGGTTTCTCAGAGATTCGCCTGTTTTGCGCTTGCCTGTTTCACCTGCGCGTTCTTAGCCTTATGGCTATGATACTAAGCTTGGAGAGCATGGAAAAGATCAGGATGTTCTGGTTCGAAATGTCTCGATGGGATAGCAGTGTTGCGTGCCTGCGAAGTTTGCAAGATATTCATTCGAAAAAGACGCTGGATAATTCACATTTGTGAATTGCCGATCTTCATGACATAGAATGCTAACCACATCATCCATTCCCACGTTGAGTCGTCAAATACTGTCCACCCAATCTGAGATTGTCCTTTTCATTACTTTGCTACTTCGCTCGGCCTACTTGAGAAGAAAGCTGATGCAAGCAATCGTGCTATCTTCTTCTTGCTGACGCTGGTCACTTTCGGGCGTGTTGGGTTGCAGTCGCACCTTCCTCCTCCTTCGCTCACCCCTCTTCGATCGTTCCTCGACACAGTCT
This sequence comes from Lecanoromycetidae sp. Uapishka_2, assembly GCA_035521555.1. NCBI lineage: Eukaryota > Fungi > Ascomycota > Lecanoromycetes > Lecanoromycetidae sp. Uapishka_2. The sequence continues at coordinate 49,652 of JASZXT010000078.1, forward strand.
TCTCGCTTGACCTTCTCATATAAGCCACCTAGCGCTCTGGATTTCATTCTTTCCTCAGAATTCAGATCTAGATCGAAACACCAGTTTAATCCAGAGGGACCCTCAAAGCTCAACTTGAGTGGCTGACTAAGCCCCTTCAGATGCTTGTTCGCTGTTTCCTCGACTGATGTTCTGACCTTTTGCCAACTTGGGCCGTGACCTGTCAGGCCGGCCCCGTTGATTATGTTCAGATCACATTCGCAGACGATGCAGTCACAGGCGAACGCGAACAGCACATGACACATTTCGTGCATCAGTACACAAATGATATCGACTACGTCCAGCGGCTTTTCAGGCGTCGGCCTCACGACATAGATCCATTGTTTGGGACCACGAATCCTGTTCTCGATAGTGCTCCAACCCCCTACGCTCTTCTTCCGTTTTCTTCCAGGCTCTACCCATTCAACACGGCATGCATCCTGGAGGGCTCTTAGGAAGAGAAAGTCGTCGAGGGCCTTAAACATGGGTTCTAATTCGAATTCGCTGGTTCTTGATTGAGACTCTTCGAGAAGCCCCGCCAAAAGTTGATTGATGGTCGTGAGGGCTTGTTTTTTAATTGGCCATTCCATGTGGCCGGGTATCAGATGCGAAAATGCATCGGCAAGCTGATTTGCTGTATAGTAGGAATCAAGGAAGTTTATACCTGTAGTCTGCGAACTCGACTCAAGCTGAAAGGGTCCATCATGCTCGGAAGGAAGGCTGGGGTGCCAGCTGCAGCCATCGCACTCGGTGCAGGGTGAACAAAGTGGAAGCCGAGGCATCACTGCCTTGGGATTGAGGTCCAGCAAAAGACTGAACCGAAGAAAGGTTGTACGGGTAAGAAAGCAGGTAGATGAAGCTTTTGTATGATTCCAAGGTGCAGAGTGATAGACTTCTGGAAAATTAAAGAAATTGGTATGGACTACTACCGTTTTTATTTGAAAATCCGTCGTTCAGACCCCAATGACAAAGGCTTTGTATGTCACACAACACATTGTACACAACAGATCAACGTAGTACAACTGCTGATTTTGCCCCATTGCAGTCACAAGCGGGTCCTGTCTGTTTGAACAGGATGCACTGTGGTCGCACGAACCATAGCAGACAAGAAACTTCGCAGATGCAAGGTGTGCCACAAGTTACGTGTATCCAACTGCGAAATTTGAGAGAACATTCAAAACCGAACCTTAATAGTCACTCTATGGCTTGCTGCCTCTCAGGGTGTGTGTATTCTTTTTACACCGTGCACCCAGAATTTTACTGCGATCTCTCACAGACAAATCCTTGCTAGATATCACAGACATTGGGGTCGCAACAAGTGGTTGCTTACCATGCTCTTGAGGCTTCAGACCCTAGCCTTAGGCACCGCGGCTCTCTCTGTTGTCCTGCAGTCTGAGTGTCGGAAGAGGTGGCAGGCGCGACATTTATATTGTCAAGGTCAACGTATAACAATGTCAACATGGCAAGACTATGTTTTCAGCGCTCGAGACCAATCACGGCAATTATACCAAGCTCCATGATCATAATAAGCATTGACGCTGTGGATTTGCTCGAATACGATCTCATCAGCATCTTAACAGACTGCCAGACTTCTTCACAACGAATGTGCCTGCTATACTCAACACACCATCACCATCAGCATGCCTAAGCTAGGGACGAATGATTCCACCTTTGGTCAGTGGTGAATTATCCCGTCAACTGTTCAAGTGTTCTTTCGTATGGCTGTGACGCAGCATTTGGCAGCCCAGACCACATCATTTAACGTGTTCGGAAAAGCATACCTCCAGCAGCTTGTGCACGTCATTTGTAAGGATGACGAGTTGTGACAGAGATAGATGGGCGAGAGAGTAACAGTAGAGGAGTTGTCAAATCTATCATCGGTCAAAGCCTGGGAAAGAGCGACTAGTGATATCGGTTGGCCTACCCTTTGGGAATTTTGTAATGTCTCAGGGGTATGTATGAACAGTTATTGTTCCCATTCCGAACTCCAACATGCCTCCCACCAATCCTCCACCAAAACCGCAACCTAAACCCCGCGTTGTCTGTTACCACCAAACCCACTACCGCAACGACAATATCGTCTCCCTCCTTCCTCTCGTCACCGAAGCTGCCGACACCATCCCAATCACCCATCTCATAATAGCCGCAATCCACCTCAATGACCCTCCCGGCAACATCACCCTCAATGATGATCCACCCAACCACCCCAAGAACGCCACGCTATGGGAGGAAGTCTCAATCATGCAGGACATCGGCATCAAGACCCTCGGCATGCTCGGTGGGGCCGCGCAGGGGAGCTTTCAGCGGCTAGATGCGAATGATGGTCTGTTCGAAGCGTACTACGTGCCGCTGAGGAATATGATACGGTATCACAGACTGGATGGCATGGATCTGGATGTGGAAGAAGACATGTCTCTAGGTGGAATCATTAGGCTTATCGACCGCCTGAAAGCGGACTTCGGTCCTGATTTCCTCGTCACATTGGCGCCGGTAGCAACGGCACTACAAGGGCGCCCTCATCTCTCTGGATTCGACTACGAAGCACTAGAAGTCATGCGTGGGAGCAGTATTGCGTGGTACAACACACAGTTCTACAACAACTGGGGCAGGTTGGAGAGCTTTATAGACTACGACGCTATACTACGGCAAGGGTGGAAGCCTGAGAAGGTTGTGGTAGGCGTCTTGACGAACCCAGGTCTTGGGCATGGGTATATCGAATTGGAGAACCTGAAGAGGACATTGGCTGCGCTGACGCAGTTCTATCCTGGCTTTGGAGGTGTGATGGGCTGGGAGTACTTCAATAGCAAGCCTGGAGATGAAAGAGCGCCCTGGGAATGGGCCGGGCATATGATGAGGTGTCTAGGGAACTGTTGACGGCTCTGCTGAGGATAACGCATTTCATCTCATGACACGCAGAACATCAGTGGGAGGCCTGATATGCAGTCCAAGGAGTGTACTCCGTATGCGCATAAGATCCTGGAGGAACCCCCAGGTTTCACCTGACAATGCAAGTATGGCGGGAGATCCGCGTTGGTGGCTGTTTAACATCCGCGGCCATGCGGTTGAGGGATGGTTTCCTCAGCGGTACGGAGTAAAGACGTCAGGTCACAGTCATGAGTTTGACAGCAGTCGATCGCATGGTGCATTTTCGACAGTTTGGAGCTCATGGATTTATATCTGCCTCTATCACACGATTGCTCGCTTGCTAGAGATCGAATATGGGAACGAGTGGCGCATGACAGCTGGTCTACATTGGATTGGGCATTAGCCTATACACTTGCAATTTTGACTTCGTCAATCAGGCCGGTAGAAGGTCAACGTCGCTTATGATAGGCTGTCTCTATCACACATTTTCCCTCTGCCGCCCACTAGCCCACCGACCGCATCTCTTTCCTTGTGCTTGCCGAGCAGCCTCAACCCTGATCAGGTTTCTTTGCAGATCCCATATCTCGCTGCTGACAGCGAGGGTCGCAGGAAAAGAGTCCCACTTCACCTAGCCTATCTCAATACATGATAGTAGCCATATTGCCGTAGACTACCATATTGATTTCCTTTCGAAAGGATCATTGGGGGTTTCGTAGTATCGATAAAAGTGCATAATGTTGTGATTGGCTCACCCCCTTAAATTGGCTGACCAAGACTGTGGCTGAACCAGCGTGCCCCATCCGCATCGCGAACTTCCTCCCGTCAACGGTGACTACCATCTGTTTGCACATTCGCCGTCCGCTCTCCTTTAATGTCCATCTACTTCGCTGAGCTATAACTTCACTGGACGACTGCACTCATTGTGTCCTTGATTACATTGCGCACACCTCGGTAGCTTCCGCATCTACAGCCCTACGGTCGCAAAGCCTGTTTAATCCCAATCCCAGCCCGCCTTGCGAAGACTTTTAGGACGTGACGGAGGGGTTTCAAAGTGCGGTAGATGATCAGAAAGAAGTATCAGGGTCAATAATTGGGGCTTCTATCGCCCAGGCTGAAAAGTGCATTGGTACAGCGGAGCTCGTTCTGGTCTACCAAAGCCGTCCGATAGAGCTCTTTGGGAACAGACAGGGCGATACGGTTGTCAAGCTGCGTTGCGATAGATTCCTTTCGGCCTCGTTGAGGTTGACGAGTCGCCCCACATGAGCAGCGACATTGCGCAAGCGCCCAACGAGGAATCTACATCCTTGAATACAGTCGACTTACCACCAAACACTCATTTGGAGCCGCCCGGATCAGATACATACGGTATGATACAAAATCTGTTCCAGTTGAGCTGATTTAAGCCGCTTGATATTTTTGGTAAGGGCTGACAAGGATACCAGATTCAGCTTCATCTACCGTAAACCCCACCATCAGCTCGAATTACAACTCCCCCACTCTCTCAGCAACATCAAATACGCAAGCCCAAGATATTACAGCGACTCAGCTCAGTGGGGGAGAGTCGTCTACATTGCCCTCAGGCGCTGCATCGGGACCACGAGGAACGTCGGATGAAGGAGTAGCGGGACCAACAGTACCTATTCGCTCGTCCTCCAATGCAAAAATACCGACCTTAGGCGCGACTCCAATGATCGAGCAGACACCTGCATATCCAATATCTACAGAAAGACGAGGGTCGAAAGGTAGCTTCAAGCCAAAGAGTCGTAGTGGTAGCAACGCGAGTAAAGTATCGAAGAAAGAGCAAGTAAATTCTGTGGCTGGTCGAGATCAAGCAAAGAGCGAAACCGAGGACCAAGTAGTAACACCTAAAAAGAAGAAGAGGGGCGGTCTGTTCACACTGCTCAATTGCTGTAGCGCCCCAGAAAATGCAAATGCGGTCGGAGGTGATCAGGCAGAACCGGCGAAGAAGGCCAGAACATTGCAGCCGAAAGCTGGAAGGCAGGCAACGCCCATGGTGAAACCAAACACCAGTGCGGCAGAATCAAGTACAGCAGAGTCCAAGACTGCTGAAGAAGCTATAGGTGGACCAGAATACTCGGAGCTCAAAGCAGCTGCGAAGCCGACAATGATTACAAGATCCTCAAAAGAAAAGGTGTCGGCGGACAAACCTGTCTCACAGAATATGTTTATCCAGCCAGCGGTAACAGAGACCAAGGAAACTCCAGCGCCTACAGAAACCCGCAATCCGCCGTTATCTCCCTTGCCTTCATCTAACGTCACATCGTCGAGGGAGGAGGAGGTTGGGCAAGGCATGCCATCAACGCAGACTGCCGGAATAGAAGTTCCCCCTCAATTGATTGAGCCAGAACAATCCGTGGCTGAACAAGGTACCACGATCAACGACCGCACACCCATTCAAGAACAGAGAGACAGCGACATTGCGATGGTAGATGCTCCGCCAGTTGTCCAAGCTGTAGAAGAGCAACCCAAAACGTCACAAGAGCTGGCCCAGGCGCAGACTGCCCTACCACCACCACCTCCACGGAACGGCTTAGACCGTGGAGGAGCTTCTAGTTCGAATGCTGTTATGTCAAATGAACAACCAAAATGGCTGCTACCACCTTTGCAGCCTCGCTTCCAAGGCCGGAAATGCTTGGTTTTAGATTTGGACGAAACGCTAGTGCATAGTAGCTTTAAGGTGCGTCGAAATGAACTTATCATGATGCCCGGGTTAACGAAGATGTAGATTCTTCACCAAGCCGACTTTCAAATACCTGTAGAGATCGAGGGCTCGACCCATACAGTCTACGTCATCAAGCGGCCGGGGGTAGATCAGTTCATGAAGCGCGTTGGCGAGCTCTACGAAGTTGTAGTTTTCACTGCTTCCGTCTCAAAGGTAAGCTTATCCGAGGCGGCTATTTGGCGGGTTGGGTACTGACATTGGACGCGCTAGTACGGCGACCCACTGCTCGACCAACTGGACGTGCATAATGTTGTTCATCATCGCCTCTTTCGGGAAAGCTGCTACAATCATCAAGGCAACTATGTCAAGGTGCGTACTTATATTTTGATCGCAACTGATTGTATTCGCTAAACTCGTTCCAGGATCTGTCACAAGTCGGTCGGGAACTCAAGAACACCATAATAATCGACAACTCCCCAACATCCTACATCTTCCATCCACAGCATGCTGTTCCTATCAGTAGTTGGTTTTCGGACGCCCACGATAACGAGTTGCTCGATCTAATACCTGTCCTTGAAGACCTTGCTGGGAACCAGGTCCAAGATGTCAGTCTAGTGCTTGACGTGTCATTATGACCACCGCAGAAAAGTCATTCGAATGTGGCCGATTGTTTCGATATACCAGCATAGCGAGCGAGCCGGACGGTCTGTAATGTGGATATAATAGATTACATCGCCTACACGTTGTAATAGGGTCACCTTATCTTCTTCTTCCTCCACGGCAATTAGCACCGCAGGATAATTCGGTTGGAAGAGCGCAGAAATTCAATCGAAGTTTGTGTACAAAGAGCATGGGACGCGCGTCGGGCAGCAGTGTGATATTCTTTGGTTTAGGCTGGCTGTTCCTTGAGGTCCCGATACCGACAAATACCCTCCAAGCGAGCATTTTCTACGTTATTTTGCATCCTGGATGGCGTTAGCAACATCAACATCACCATCATCACCATTGTCACCATCATCAAACCTTTATAGCGGGCTGTGCCTCGTATCATCATCATTCTTGCGTCTTCCGTTTCGACTGGAAAGGACTGAGGCGCGCGAGAAGATCTATTTGGCTAGGGAATGATCTTAAATACCCTGTAGCTACATTACCCTACTTACCCATCTTATCTTTAATCAAAAGAATAATTGACAACCTCTTCATTTCCTTTCCGTGTTCCAAACCATCTCGTTTGTGAGCAAGCTTGGTCGCTGAAACATTTGAGTTTGGGTCAATGTGCTAATTAACGATGTTGTCTAGTTTGTTATTAGCTTCATCGCACTTACTTCCCTCGGTGTGGCCTTGCTGATCAGATAGGCTAGGAGGCTGATGATACCTACCAACGAAGTTTCAACTACGAATCTAGCTCAAAGATATTTCTCTACAAGCGCTGCCTTCATCCTTGACTTCACACAGACCAAGCCGATTCAATTGCAAGCCTCTCAGCACTTTCGTTCCAAATCTCGACTTAAGCCATCTTCGGATATAAGCTATTGCAGTTTGTGCTACTCGAACTTGGCTTGCATAGGGAAGGTACGTAAACTCCATATCTCCCATGTGACGCTAGTGACTGACGGATTACAAAACCATGTTTCAGCTGCGGACGCTGCTCGTTCGTTATTGAATACACCAGGTCGCTGTCTGGTGGTGTCTCCTCTAGCTATTCGTAGAAGCCGATGCTCAACGACGTCGGGCCACATTGAAAACAAAATCTGCGCGCTGTCCTACCTTGACTCGGGATACTGGGATCTGACACGTGCTGGGCTTGTGGAGTCAGTCATGTGGGATTCTGCTGGTATAAAATGCTTACGCTTTCGGGTCGGTGGTGTTTGGGTATCGTCCACAATTATCAGAATGAATTGCGGAGTCAGTAAGCAGTTTGTGCATTGTTGTAATGTTCCACAGATACTTGATTGGGCCGATCTTCAGGGTCTTGTTTCCTCGTGCTTATCTCGACCACACCGAAGAAGTAGCACAGTGATGACAAGTTGGTCAAGGATCGTTTCATCTATTGGTAATATCTCACTGAGATATACAAACTTCCCGAATCCCCCCCTTTCGTGCTGTCACGAGAGCAGAAACTCGCCCATATTTGTCTGTCTACTTCTTTGGTCAGGATTATCAAGAAACACGTGTGACAAGAAAGGATGGCTGGCTGCGGTCGACTCCTAGGCTGCGTAGCGATACAGAACTACTATGAAGAGTGCTAAAGTCTCATGACGAGTTTGAGCAACAAGGTAGACTTGTCGTTGGCCGATGGCTTGAAGAAAATCACACCATGATTATGCAGTTATGGGCAGCGACTTGGACGTGGTACTCTCCTCCTATGGCTATACCATCGCAGAACTCAGCTGTGCATGGAAAGTCGAGCTTCGTCGTCCTTGTGCAACCCCGTTCAAGATATAAGCAGACTTCATCGCTCTCAGCGGCTATCCCTTTGTTCATCATCTCCAACAACCTCCCAATTCCCTACCTCAAGGCTAGATCAATCCTATCGTTCATTCAACTTCAAACACAAACATCCCTTGCGCAAGCACCTTCATCGACACTACCATACTTCCCCATCTCACCAACTTCTTCTCCCAAAGACGAAATGACGCTCGACAACGGCGCTCGCATTCATGACATGGACACCAATCCCGAAGACCGTGAGACTAAGACATACTACTGTCGACGTGTCCGCTGGGGCTGCAACAACATTGTCTTTCACCCAATGGCCCTATGTGACTCTTGCAAGGCAATGACTTTTCTCCAAACTACTGGATCGAAATACCTACTAATCGTCAATAGTCAAAGACCTGGGGTCCTACTGGTGTCTGTAACGGTCTTGGTCTTGAAGATGGAATATACTATTGCATGAACGCCCTAGAAGATGACTGCAGTGACCCGATCTCAAATGTCATCGAAGTCAATGTTTTTGCTGCTATGGATGGAGAGCAGCATTTCAATGTTGACATGCCAGATATCAATAGTGCATACGAGTGCCGTAATGCATGGACAACGGGATGTACTGGGAGAACGATGTATAGGAACGGACTCTGTGATGATTGCAACCCTAATAGGTGATAATATGAATGGCTTGAAGGCATTATCTGCCAGGAATGAGAATTCGTGGCGGGTTTGCTCTGGTGGATAAGCGAAGGGTTGGAGGTGTTGCTTGAAGTTGGTACGGTTCAAGATATCATGGGGTTTCTTTTTGAATGAAGTATCCTTGCGTGTGGAGGCTGGGTATTGCCGATTTTGCAAGTCTGTTTTTACCAATGATTGCCTGCTCGGCTTCAATTTATTCTTGCGGCTGTTATGAAAAAGGAGAATGAATAAGTGACTAGCTAAGCAAACATCTTGCTACTCTTTCTCTCATCATGATCCTCTAAATGAGTAAAATTTCTAAGGCATGAGATCTTATTTCGAGTATAGCTATATCAGTATCGATGGAAGAGGTCGCTCGTTGGAATTTAGATGTTACTATTGCGCTGGTACGAGACGATTGACGGAACTCTGCTGACGCGTGTCAAGTCCTGAAGCCAGGGCGACAAGCATATCCCTGATCGTGGTCTTGGTAATAATTTGTGCGACCTCCAGATTTATCAAGGCGCCCTTAAGGTCTATGAGCCATACGACGCTCTTGTGGCAACTGAGTCATGGTATCCAGAAATGGAAATGCTTCACTGCGACCAAGCTCTAGCACCTCGAAAATAAACGATTTCAATAGACTTTGCTTCCATTACACACTATTTCACCCTATCGACACTTTATTAAGTACGCAAAATCTTTCAAACTACTACAATCTCGTGTTGTGTGACCTTTTCACGGTTTTCAAGCCACTCTTCGGACCCAGTCTTTGCGTCATTCAGGCGTCGTGACCGACAAGTTGACAATGCCTGAAAAATTGAAGGCACTTTGGGTCGCAGCTTCGTCGCGCAGCCGCAAAGATGATGCCCCAAAGTCTCTGGAGGAAAGCAATATAGAGTCGAGCGTGGGTCAGAAACGAGGTGATGTTAGAAAGTGATCCTTGATTCTGCTGTTCAAAGAATTTCAGCTAATGGTCGACAAGTGGCCAGCTACGGGATCCACCAGTGGAGACAACTTCCACAGACAAAATGGCAGCACAGACCCGTGACCCGCCATCCCGAATACAAATCCAGTGAAGACACCGCTGGTCAAACGAAACAGACGTCGTACGATAATCAATGTCAGCACTTCCACACCTCTTTCGCGGATGCGGAGCTATGCTTCTTAAAACGAGAACAACACAACAACTGGAAAAACATGGGTATCGAAGAGCCGAGTGGAAAGATGTGGGAATGCTGTATCTATGAACACAAGGGTAATCCTTCTGCCCAGAACGGCGTGGGTAGCTGCAAGAGGTGTGGACACATCAAGTGCAGCAATTGTGCCATTTATTGGCATAAATCTGGTGAATGAAGGGTTTGTGGTTCTACACCTCATGGCATAGCATGTGTGGATTTTGCAGCAGATGGATTTATTTCTGCACAGAAGCAGCCGGCTAGAGTCTTCCACTAGAGTCTGCGTCTCCCATAATCTCCGTTTCCCAAACTATCAATTTGATCTTCGCTTGAGAAATTGTAGCTTTTGCGCCAGCATTAGATACGATCTGTGCGGCGGAGATTTTGATTGAGGCTATTTTGTTAAGATGGACCTTGGGGAGCGTTCAACAAGCTCAATTCGAAGATAGAAATATTAAAGGTAAAACCCTTTCGTTTTCAATGACGACGCTGTCACCGCTGTAGTGCGCCACTTCCATTTCTTCAGAGCCACAAGATTCGTTCCACCTACCATTCTGTGTCTTCAGGCACCAAAACTTGGTCACAATATTGCACAACCATGTCAAAACCTGTTATTGAGCCTCCATGGTCGAGCAGCTGATCCTTGAAGTCGTCCCTGCAACGACATAGATGCGCGCTTTGACCAAATTACTATCTCTGATAAGGACGTGACAGAAGCAGCCAGGGACTTGGAGAAAGTGACTTGGAAATGAGGGGAAAGATCTTATTTCTGAAATGAGGTCATTTCGTCTATCTTCAAGGTACACCCTATACAGACTCATCCATCATCATGCGCCAACTTAGCCGAGAACTCATGAAAGATGTAGTACAGAATCAATTCTCTATTGGGGAATATGACGATACAGTCGGGATCGAAGACGAGGTACAAGGCTGTGGTCTTGTGATTGCTACGCAATGTAAAACGCTCGACGGTTGCACAGTGTCTCGCCTCGTCTGTACCACGAAGACACAATTGTACATCAAGACTTCAAGACTTCCATCGTTTTCCACAGTTTTCGTATTCACAATATCACAGACATCAATCGAACAAAGTTACTCAAGTCTTCTGCACACCTCATATATTTCGTTATAAGTCGAGTAAGACCTCGGAGTACAATGCTGTGCCCGAATGTTGGATGAGACACTTACTAGTCTTCATTGCCTAGGGTAATTTCCTCCTTTGGACATAGAAGACAGCAATTACAGGGTCGGCCCTCCTTTTGAAACACGTTTGAGAGGTCCGCTACACCCGTTTCACGATCCATTGCACATTTTGATAAATCGACTAGTATCAATGACCCCAGCACATCCACTGCCAGTCACAATGTTCAGTCTCCCAATCGATACTGAAGTCCCAACAGCAATTGAGGATGCTATGTCTGCAGAGAGCCCACCTGCGTCACCGTGCACATCCGAGCTGAGCGACACACCTACGAGGTTGGCGGCCACCACCGATTTAGAAGACACCTCGTATCCAGAAAACCACTGCGACGGTGACTCTAACGCGAATTCTCAGCCTTTTCGAGTCAGAGGCGACTACATGGCTTGGACTTGCTGCAATGGCTGCCATGCTATGATCTCTTTCAGACAAAGCGCTTGCCCAATGTGCGGTCATCGTCGCTGCGGGTATTGTGGCAATGTACCTTGGCCACGTGATGAGGAGTGATATATGGTCACAAGGCCAAAGCTGGGAGATTGGGAAAGGGGTTGCAATAGAAAGCTTGGGATTTGTCCCACGTTGCACTTAATGATGCTGGAGAGTTGTAGAGTAGATTGTGGTACTTGCTTGCAATTTAGCGTGTGCAAAACGTTCTTCAATCCTTGGTATTAACGATCTCCACCCCAACACACCTAATTTTGGTACGCCTTAGCAGGGATAGCTAAGATACTAATTTTTTTTAATTATAAAAATTTATAAAAAATCGTTAAAAATCGAATATTTTTATTAATCGCTATAGCTCCTAAGTATTTTACTCGTTCTAGTATTAATATATCTAATACTTTACCTTAATAGCCTATCTCGCTACCGCCGTAGCCGCCGATTATATATTCCTCCTCTTATATATATTATCG